>JAZKJV010004530.1:0-94778 GCA_037367405.1 Ottelia alismoides | reverse complement strand
TCAAAGGTACAATATCTCATTGTCGACCATCTATGCATGATGATCCAAGATGATATACATTTTATTTCTTCTTCTATCCAAGATGGATACAAAAATTGATAAAATACGGTCTTGATTTTTTCTACCGAATTTTGTGATTGTAAACTACCAAACGACATCCGATCGATGAACGGTCGTTTCATTTATCTCATTTGTTGAGACGAATTTCTGACGATCTCGATTTGTTTTTCTCTCCAGATTTTGCGTCACGGCTTTTCTGATAATTCACATTATGATGCAATCGATTTTTGATCGATTCGGATCATTAAATATTGATCGATAATTTTATTAGATCAATTGAATCATAACGTGCATAGCTAACTTTATTGGACCATTATCTACCTTTGAGTTGATAGCTTCGGAACTCTTCTCTTTACCATATCGGTTTCCATGTTTAATCCTAATATACGTCAACCTAAAGCCAAGTAGGATTTGCGTGAATGTTGGTGGAATGCATGCAACAATAATATTGGTAGTACTATACCATGGGAGGCATGAAACTACAACAAGGAATTAAGTGATTTTCAAAACAAAAAAAAACATTCAAGAACGGTCTAATCTAACTCAAAACTCAACAATCGTATTCGTTATATACAGATGCTGACATTCGTCTCCATATCCATTTTAAAATGGTATGGATATCACTTTGATATCCACACAACTATATCCGTATATACTTTTTCATATATAAATATAATATTTTAACCACATTTATCATATTTGTATACTTATTTCACCAAATTTATTATAATTATAGTGATATAAGTGTATTTACTATATTAATGTCACCATGAATCGCACGATCAGACTCCAAGTATCGGCAATAAATTCAACCAAAATATGACAAAACTCTGATAGGTTTGATCCATAACTTATCGATCGTTATGTGTCATTGGATTCGATTAGAAATCAGCGTCCAAGAAATGATGTGATTAATCAAATTGAATTGTGAGCCAAATTGATCTATAGCTTTGACCAATGACCATGGCGATCGATTATGAGGCGTTTCTGGATGTTGGGTTGAACAGATTTCCTTTGATTTTGACATAGTATATATATGAGACAATATCATTTTTTCTAAAGATTCCTCAAAACTCTTCAAATGTGACATCAAAATCAATGTTTTCCAAGGATGACTAAAATGATACAGTTGCATTATTCTCTCTTCTCCCTTGTAAGAGAACATCAACTTGTATTCCAAAATAAGGCATGATGAGAGAGGTGCATTATGATGTGTGCATGATGATACAAGTTATGCCAAAACATTCCCAAGCATGATGATGTCAAATGGGGGCACATTTCATGTGCGAGATGTGACAATGAAGATAGAGACTGAACGAGGGATCGGGCATGCATCCTTGGCCCCCATGCTAAATCAGTAATGGGTATGGATTCTAAAAGAAAGGTTGGATGACAAAACTTTTAATTAAAAAAATTAGTAACGAGTTTTTAATATTTCAAAAATAGTAACAGATAAGCATTGCTATAATGATCATCACTTGCGATATAGCAACGTAAATACCCCTCGTCGATAATTTTAAGTATAAAAAAACATTTCCTAACGAGTAAAATCATCATTATATATTTAACAACAAACAATGTAGTGACTGATTTTTTTTAAAGAATCATTACAAACTTATTTTTGTTGTAGTGACATTTTTGTAGTTTTTTTCTTTATTTCTTTTTAGTAATGATGCAATCAACATACATATGAACCTTATGATTCGGTTTCTTTATTTATATGTTGTGTTATCCTGTGTAATCATTTTGAATATCTTTTTTAAGAAGTTCATAAAAATATATTGTTCCATCAAGGTTGTTACAACACAAGCCTTGATATTCTTATTTATATCATGCAATGTAGTTTTGCTCTTCATAATCTATAATACAACATTAATAGACACACAATGGTTCTCTTGTACAATCAATCCAAGTTCCATAGGGTTCCTTTGAGTCTAATTGACTTAATCAGCAACGTTCCTCATCGATTCCTTTTGATTGAATTCCAGTTCCGATCGAGCAATAGATTTCTTTGTAATATCCTCTTTAGTTAGGCTTAGCTTAGTCATGAAATTACCTCAAATTAGTTTAATTGATTTGGTTCAACTTGATTAAATTTTGATTTCTTCGTATTTATATAGTTCCATTATTCAGATCTTGATCCACTACAACGGTATATAAGGACAATTTTATCTTCGCAACATACTCGTTACAACTTGCCCACCACTAATTTCCAGTGACATGATGGCTATACGACCCAGGTAGAAATTTTTTCCTATCTCTTTGTAGGGGTAACTCCACTCATCAGGTAGTTTTTATTCACTATCAGAGAGAAATTGTGTTCGAAATCATTTGTAACATCCCAGTGCTTAGGTCATCGGCCCGTTATCGAGGAAAACTTACCATTAAATAAAAAAAATATTCGAGTAACTAAACGAAACATTTATTTTCTATCATTGATATGTAGACATTGTGATGCTTTTATCGATGAAAATGCGATTAAGTGACATGCCCAACACGAAATTAATTGGGTGGTATTTACTTAAGTGGGTTTTGGGCTGAGTCAAGCCCCATAAGCTATATAAACTACTTCACATTTATTAATTAAATTCGATAATTAACTAAGTCCCTCTTTCAATGCTTATGCCATTACAGTCTTTTAATTTATTATTGATAAGGATCAATCCCCACAATTCAATTATAATCGATCTCTTATTAGAGGGTTTTATGAAAGTAGTGCACCTTACACTTCTAATTTGTTATAAGAGATGGCTAATAAATTGGAGATCCATTCAACATAATATATTGAGTTCATATCGACCAAACACTTGAGATTGGATGTGGAACAAAATATCATAAGATTTTCTAAGAGAAAGATAAAAAATACCATTTATATATAACATTTTTAAACATTCCAAGTTGTATAGGGAAAGTGAGTTGGGTTGGGCTTGGGCAGAGTATGAGCCCAGCCTAGAAAATCATATGGGTTTGTTTTTGGCATTTAGATTCAACCCATTTCAATTTTGAGCTTGGATCGGGGTAAGTTAAGAGGATTGGATTTCAGGTCGGATCAGACTGAACTACCCAGTGTTCGTCCCTACTAGCAACTCAAAATATTATTGATACAACAACTTACTTTCACTTTGAAGTCCGAGTGTCATTTATTACTATATTTATATGAAAATGCTACATTATAGTCGATAATAATGGATGAGTGATTAAGAAACATAAAGGTTTAAACTCAAGTCTTTATCGATGGAAATGATCTTAATATATTGTGGGCTTTGGTCAAGCAGAATTGTTTGCAACATCCAAAATTTTTAAATCTATATTGTTAAGTTGTAATTACACTACAATAAAACACTCAATGGAATTTTATATCAACCAAACATTTTTTGCCAACGAAAATTTTGTTTTCCAAATGTTGACACTAAAATTGTCATCGCAAATGGCATCAAAATAATATATTGCAACAACTTTGTGGTAACAACTTGTCATTTGCAATAAAATTATGGCTATCGAGCTTTGGGCTATAGGTGTAGATGACATTATTGTCTGAATCGGTGTTAACAAGAAAAAATTATAGCTAAAGTTTGTTGCCACAATGAACTTTCGTTGTAGTGTCATCCACTCTTGTAGCTCACTCTTACTTTATGTGGGTCAAATCCAGAGATTAATCGTACTCTGGTAACTTTACGTAAGGTAGGGTTTGGTTTTCCATTCGGATTATGTTTCAAGAAAAGTATTTCCACTATTAGAGGGAATTCGTCTCATACAACATTTAAAATGTTGTAGAGCTATGCCCAAGTTGTAACTGATGAAAATTGGCAATGGGAACTTGTTGCTCGCACACTCTCAATTGATTTCGATATAGTCATCCAAAATGTTCTGTTTAAGTTGGTAGTTATACTCATTAGTAGTCCATTGATGGAAAGGGATGAGGGGAGAAGCTCAAAGCACGGTGGAGGGTTGTTGTAACGTCCTGTGTTTAGATTTTCGGATTATTGATAGAGAAAACTGATCCAGACAATTTGTTAAGCTTGAACCCAATTGAAGTCATTAATAACAATCCAAAATGCTTAGGATCAACTTGTCAAGCAGTACTCTCAACCACTTATAATCCACTCTCATGCTTTGTTAGTTTCCGATGTGAAACTATCTTTTAGAATTGAGATGCTACAATAGAGATAAGGTGAGGAAGGGAGTGATGAGTAGAAAGTAGATCCATTACAATATCCTAATGGAATCCACTATGTAGGGTAGGTGGAAAATGATGCATGGTATCTTTTAAGTGGGGTAGGGGATATCTTTACTACTAATTATTATTATCAAGAGAGAGAAGAGGACCATTGCTTTCGTGTCATATATATATATATATATATCCAAAGTTTGGTCACCCAAATGTATGATGGGACAGGTTGGAACTCCACCATATTTAGATCCCCGTCTCTCACAAATGCACATATATCCCTTTCTGAAAGCTAAGGTGAGGTAGAGAATAATAATGTGAGCATGATAGTGCATAAAGGCATAGCACTTGCTACTCAACCACTTGGATCATGACTTGGCTTCTTTGTCGACTTGTCCTCCACTATGTGCGGGGTATTTATATTTGTATATGTATATATTACAGTATAATATAATTGTATTTAGTAAATAATTAAATTAAACTTATTTTCCTCACTTAGTTCCATGCATCCCCTCGATCTTCGATAATTACTAAGTCTCATTCCTTGACAACTTCACAGGGATTGCAATAGGAGAAGCCTTGTGTAAGCTTCAGCTTTGCCATGGCTATATCTGCAGAGAAACCCTTATGAAACGATGGCTTTAATTGATTGGCTAAATACTTTTATCATGATATCAAGAAATACTAATATATGATCTTTTTTTAGTTGACTTTATATTTGATAATATTTCGATTCAAATTCGTAATTTGTCTTAATTCAATCATATCCGTATCCAATCTTAAGTCAATCGATATTCATATTCGTCCTTTACTTGGATTTAAGATTCATTTTTTTATGAATATTGGATATGAATTCGTATCTGATTATATTAGGATATAGTTTTCTCAAATCAATATCATACTCATATATATGTTCGTATCCATATTCGATATAAATGAAGCGAATATTGATATGAAAAAAAACATATCCAATCATAAGAGTAATTAGAGATCATTGTAATTGTCCCAGTATAAAGCGTCCATATTTCTGTTTTGATCAAAGAAAAGTACAATTGCATCTTTCGCTCCAATTAGACCTAACAAAAAAGAAGGCCCGCACTACTAATGTATAGTTCACAAGAACCGACAAATTGAGGGAACCACCTTGCGTAATAATAAACTAACAATGAAGCATCATCCTCGAAAGAATGAGAGAGAACTTTTTTTAGGTATTTTTACGTCGAGAGTTCTGGAAACATTGTCAATTACCTTCTTGATCATGTAAACATTGTAATTATCATCTTAAACTCATAAACTTGTACTGTTACATCACAAACCCTGCCATCTATAGGGATGTCAACAGACCGATTTTGGGATGGATATCAATATTCACAAATCGATAGCCATTTATAAAAGCACTCCATTCATTTATGAAACGGATAGTTCCTAACGAATACCCATCTACCCAATGACATAATAACCATTTACAAAAAGATAGATAAAGTAAGTCATATACTATCATTGACAATATCTAAGATATTAAGAAATAAATATTTATTAACATAATTTATAATGAACAATAATGCAAAATTTATGATAGGTGAAAAGTACACATCTTATCATTTTTTGATAATTTCTTGAATAATAAATCGATAATTTACCATTGTAATCAATAATATGAAATTAGTAATCTCTTAAATAAGATACTTTCTATAATCAATCCAAAAAGAAACAAACAACTCATGATATATATGAAAATACACTACAAATAACAAGGTATTTGAGGACGCCTAAAGAGGACGATCAAACCTGGACCATTCTCGTTAAATCCGTAGGCGATGGTCGATTTTTGCTCGTCCCGCATGACGAACATAAGAGACGATCAAAGTCGCATGTCCCCTCTGCTAAAGTCATTGGAGATGGTCTCTTCAGGGATGGTCATGTCTGTCACTCGATGGGATGATTGTTGATTGTTCCCTCGAGCCCGTCCCTACTTACGTCGATGTAATAAGTAATAAAAAGTATGACTCTCAGGGGACGGTTATACATCATCCCCATTATAGATTGAGGCGACAGTCCTATAATCGTCCCTTTTACTGTTTCATATTTCGGGTTCGAAGCCATAAGGGATGGTTATGACCGTCCTCTACGGTTTTTTGTTGGTGCCGTGGTCAATAGACATGTCCTGAGATACTGTGTATTGGATGGGATGGTTGCAACCATCTCCTCTTGTTTACTAGGTAGGATGGTTGCAACCATTCCCCCAATTAGGTAGGCGGTAAATTAGGGAATTATTGAGCTCAGAGAAGGTTTACTAAAGATCGTTCCCAATCACAAATATAGGGAACCATCTTACGACCGTTCCCGATGATCTTATACATATGATTATGGTGCCTTCTTTCCCATTCCACCGTTGCAGACACCCCTTGCTTCCCTCTCCAGCAAATGCCGCCCTCCCTCGCTCCCAGTCCTAAGCATCGCCTTCGACAACACTACTAACCTTTGTAGATCTCGTTTGGATACGTCATCCCTCCTCTTCTTCAGTTGTGCATTCCATCGAACCCCTCTACTCCTCTCCTCTGTGTCGCGTGAATTCGATACCTTAGGTACTCTAAATTGTTTTTTCTATTAGTTTATATTGTAATTAGTATGTGATTGTATTTTGGATTGCATGGATTGGAGGTTTGCTGAAAGAAAAATATATTGTTGATGATTTTTTTGAGTATACAACGTTTAGAATTGTTCTAGTTATACTTGATCAACAATAGTATATAATGCTTGTGTTTGAATATAGTTATAATGCCTAGAGTGTATAATTCTTAGAGTGTATAGAGGGTATAATTCTTAGAAATTATAGTTATAACGCTTAGAAATTATAATGCTTAGAGATTATAATAATTAGAAACTGTAGTGCTTAGAAATTATAATACTTAAAATGTATAATACTTAGAGTGTTTTAATATAGTTGATGATCTTTAATTTATATTCTGGTTTAAACAGTATAGTTTTAGAAAATGATGAAAAGTTAGATGAACAAAAGACTTGACGATTATTGTATATATAATCAAAGTGTTATCGAATTTTTTATATTAAGGATTTCGGTGCGGGTAACTATATCATATTGTAAGAGTTGAAGGAGATAAGATTCATTATCCATGTATTAGATACAAGGAACATTCTGGCTAGCAATCGAATTGTAGTTTATGAGTACCTTATATTAAATGGTATTTGGCTTCATTATACGAATTGGATGTACCATGGTGAAAGAATTTGTAATATATTGGAATACAATAATGAATCAGTCGGTCATGAAGGAGATATATTGGAGACAGATGATCATTTTAATCTGTTTGAGATATTAAACAATATTCAATGGGTTATTTCAAATGAAAGGATTGAACCGATTCAAGATACTCTACGTGAAAATATAAAATATATCAAAACTCCCCTATCCTCAAGAATTGAAATATCTCATTTACGATTTCTATTGGAGATGTTTAAGATGAAAGTGAAGAATTGTTGTAAAACGGTTATTATGACTAATGTATCACATTTAATTAGGAGGATATTAAATAATCTTAAAAGGTTTCCAAAGGATTGGAAGGATGTTAAATCAAGATTTCGCTCTCTTGGATTAAATTATGAGAAAATTGATGCATGTCCAAACAACTACATTATATATGGGAAAGAATATTCAAATTTAGATGAGTCTTGAATGCAAAGCTAGAAGATTGAAGAATGTGTGTCATGAATCGAAGATGAAAAATAAGAGAAGATTTTACATTTCTTTCCTCCGATACCTCTATTACAACATCTATATCATTTGAAATGACAACTAAATGGATGATATGGCACAGTAAAATCAAGAGTAAGATATACACAGTCTTATAAAGCATCCGTCAGATACTGATGAGTGGATAAAGTTCGACGAAAGATATATATCATTCTCTAAAAAAGTCAAAAATATAAGACTAGATCTTGCTTTTGATGGTTTTAATCTATTTAGAAATATATTAGTACAAGTAACTCTATAAGCATGTAATACTTGTTACATATAACCTCCCCCCTTGGATGTTGATGACTTCTTCTTTTATGATGATGTCTTTATTGATACATGTTCCAAAAGGAACATGAAATGTAATACACTTATCTGTAACCTTTGATTGAAGAACTTAAAATTATATGGAATACTGGAGTTTACTTATGCTACGGTAAAGAAGGAATTTTTATAATAGATCTTTCCCTATTATAGATCATCAATGATTTCTCATCTTATGCTAATTTATCTTGTTGAGGGTATGAAAAGTAATCTTCCATGTTCAGTTTGTATGAATAAATACACTCCAAATGGTTAATTACGAGCATGAAACATTATTATTTGGTTCATTGTTGTTTCTTACCTGTAAATCGCATATGGCAGAAAAGTTAAAATAAGTTTGACGGCCAGTCATTTGGACGTCGAGTTTATTTGGTTTGATAATCAGGAAGCTTTGTTTGGAAAGAACAAGAAATGTTGGGTAACTTTTCTCTAGGTTGACCGTTTATGAAGAAGTTATCCGACGACTAGCAAAAACAGAGTATCTTCTCTAGAGAACTACCCTGTTAGCATATCTTACAGATCTATCATAATTTAGATGTAATATTTAGGAAAATGTTATGGAAAGTATTCTTATAATACTAAACCTTTCAACTACTACGAAGGATAGCTTATGAACTAAATGCGATTTGATAGAATTCAGTATCCGACCTGAGTTACATCTGATAAAATCTAGAACTAATTCTAGAGTTACACTTCCTAGAGCGATCCATACATTATCTGGTGATGAGAACAATAGAATATTTATATTTCTTAAAAAAATGGAATTATTAGATGTATTTTCCTTGCAAATTAGCATATGTATAAATGAGGTAGAAAGAAAGATATCATCATTAAAAAAATTAGGAGTGTCACGTAGTAATATAAGTTCATTTTCCATTAGATATCAAGGGAGTATTACATGGCAATGTTATGAAACCATTGATTGAACTAAGTCATTTTTTTAAGGTGTTGTGTTCGAAGACATTAGATTTTGAAGTATTGTTTGATTAAAAACATATATTGTTATTACTTTATGTAAGATAGAACTAATCTTTCCACCTACATTTTTGATATAATGATACATTTAATTATACATCTTAATAATGATACTTGAATATGTGATCCTGTTCAGTATTGATGGATGTATCTAATAGAACAATATCTAAAAAAATTGTATAATACAGTATTTAATAAAGTTTCATCTGAATGTTATATTGTCGAGGGATATATGTGAAGAATGTATTACATTTTGTGACATGTATATGGATGATGGAAATAGTATTAGATTCAATAAATTCGAACGACATGTTGATGGCTAGTTGTCCGTTGAAGATCCTAACAAACTCTGGATATTTCAACAAAATAGCAGAGCTATTTTAAAAAGTATCCGTCGATATTTTTCAGATGACGAAAGAGATCACGTTCATTACTATATTTTTAATGTAATTAGATGAAGATGGATTTTTTTGAAGAATACGATCCAACAAGTTTAGACTTCCTATTCAAGGATAGCATTCAAAAGATGAAATTAACAAAAATAAACGATAGAATATGGATCTTGATATTCTTCAACGGAATCCATTCTCACAAGCTTGTTTCATTCTGGGTATATCGTCAATGGATTGTAGTAGTAGTAAATAGAATAATATAATATATGTAATAAATATATATAAATACATAAATTACAAATAAAAATAGTCCTTTTTATTTTTTAAAGGTTTTAAATATAAATATACTATTTATATTTAATAATAATTATAATAAGTATATAAGTAATATTATATAAATGCTATGTAGGGTTTTATATTTTTTAAACATAGTTATATATACTCTAAATTTTTAAAATAAAATGTTTATTTTTTCTAATTTTCTCTATTTTTGTAATTTTGCTTATAATGTTTTCTAATTTTTAGGTATTTTTTATTAAGGTAAAAATCAAAACAACGACTAATAATAATAGGACAGATTGATTTGAGTTTTAAAAATAGATAAATATATCAAAAAATACCCAAAACTATCATTATTATATAGTATATAGTATAAATAAAAAATAAACAAAAATAAATATTTTTTGGATTTTTTATACATTTTTTACTTTTTTTAAAAAACATTTTAGGGATTTTCAACTTTTAGTGTTTTTCTTTTATATTTTTTGTGACTTTTAGTCTGGAGTTAATATATATATTAATATATATTTGGAATTTTAAGATATTTTTTTAATTTTTTTGTTTCTTTATAACTATATAAGTTCTAAATAGATCCTATTCTATTTTTAGCAAATGGAAAAATGCATTTAATAATATTTTTCAAAGAATTTACAAGCACATGAGCTATTTTAAGAAAAATAGAAATTCAAATAATAATTACAATACTAGTAGGCAAACTTTTGCAATAAAAACAAATTACAAGGATTGCCATGCTAAAATACCCAAAAATTAACATGTTTTTTTTATAATTTTAGTATTAAATACAAATATAGGAACCTGAAAGGATTTCCTTGCAATTTGCCCACCTCACATGGGCTACCATGTGAGGTGAGCTGGCATGGACATGAACGTGCAACAAGTTATAGGGGTCTGTGCACTTTTTATAAAAATATAATTATACTTAATATTTATAGGACCTACTATTAAACACAAAAAGTAGAGGGTTTACTAATATATTTATCGCTTAAAGGCATTGATCGTTTGGCAGAGCTGCTTCCACGTGGCATGATCAACGGAAATGGAGGGCGATGGTTCACCCTTGATCTAACTATTAAGATTAGACATGGAGCTCGGGCTCGATCTAATGACTGGGAGGGTTATTGGAAGAACATGGAAGGATGTCTTCTTCCTTGACCTTCAATCAGATGCATCTTCATCCTCTAACCACCAATCATCTTGTTGGTGGTCGCCTCAGCTTCCTAGGAGCTCTCCACGACAACTGGTACCCTCAGAAAGATCTGGGCCCCATAGGAAGGGGCCTAAATATTTAACAACCTAGATCTCCTGACCTAGGCTTAGACTCCCCTCTCAGTAAGTTTTCAAATCCCAACACCAACACAAAAAAGGATAAAGGGACCAAGGGTTATCTCCTTGTCCCATTACTGAAGCTACTACGCTAGTGATGAGTGGAACGAAGAAGCCCCGGTAATGGTGGAGGAGAGGGAGCTCGACAACTCGGATTCGTGCAAAATCCAAGGTGAAAATGGGGGCTAAAGGTGGAGAAGCAAATGGGTAGTGAGAGCAAGGCGAAATGGTGGTCGGACACAATTGGAGAACGATGAATTTGGGGCTAAAGCCTAATGCTCTAGCGATTTCGATTTCTAAAATTAAGAGAAACTAATGATTAATTGATTAAACTAACATCTAATCTATGCTAAGGACAATAAATGCAATAAGAAACCTAATCTAAGAAACTCATTCATGTGGGAAACATGGAGCAAAGAAGCTCGGCCGACGATGCTCTTTCGAACTTGGATCACTACGATATACACACATGTCCACATCGACAAGGAGGGGATTCTCTCACTATCACCAAGAGGAATCTACCCTGAGGTCCCATTAGGGTTACGTGCATGAATCGAGTCTCAAAAATCAAAAGGGATCCAACCATGGCTTATTGCAGGGAAGAGGCTGACTTCGAGGGAAGATTGCATGCAGGAGGAGAAGGGTTGGTGGGACCATGGGAGATAGGGTGATGGTGAGCTGGAGGATGGAGTGGGGAGCATGATCGGTGAAGGGATCATGGGCCATCAAGCCTGGGACCTTTTCCAAAAAAATGGAGGAAGTCAGAGTCACAAGACTGATAGAAAGGGAGGTTGAGGACATATAATTGATTGCCTGGTCAACTAACGCTGGGCGATGTTAAAATCCCTTATTAGTTGTTTTAAAATTAATAAATTATTTATTTTTTTTTGTCAAAGCATAAACAAGATTTGTAATTTCATATAGTATTTTATTCTGATTTTTTATTGTTACGTGTTTAGTTATTATGTGTTAATATTTACATGTATATATAGGTATATATAAATGTATTTAGTATATTTTTATTTTTATTTTGTATTGTATATTTTACTATTATTTTGAAAATTTTATATTTATAACTTATTTAATATGTATTTTCATAGATTTATTGTATTTTTTTGTTTTATTTTTTATTAAATAAATGTGGATAGTTCTTATATATGTATAGTTTACTAATGTTTTTACTACTTTAATTATTTCATTGAATTTTTAATGATTTTATTTTATATTTATACTTTTATTGTAATAGAAATAATATTTACAAGGATTTATATGAATATAAAAGAAATAAAATAATATAGAATGAATTTTTCCTTTTCTTTATATACGTGTATATTGCACAATGAGGGCCCCAAGCCAACTTGGCATCTTAACTTCAAATAAAATGAAACTATCTTCATTAAATAGATAATTTAATTTTATGAACAATGAAGGTGAGTTTGATAAATTTTGGTTATGTTTCGAAAAGATACATGCCTGTAAAGTTTTCTTTGTGGCATTTTATTCTTTGTGTCCTGGGTACACTTTGCATTATTTCTAAATGAAATCAATTTGTATTTTTATGTAAAATGTTCATGTTCAAAGTTTATTTATTAGAGGTATAAATAATAAGGATTAAATTAGGTCCTAAAATACAATTATTAATGAATAAAAATTAGGGTTTCTGGTTTTTTCTGCACAATTTCTCTGCCCTATCTCCCCCTACTTTATTCCTTCTCAACCAAGTCATCATGGTGATTGTGTCTTAGGATCTAGGCTCACTCAGTGTCTTTGACACTTCATTCCTTTTATTTTCTTTCCTTTATTCTTTTATTTCAATATTAAATACAATATTTTTTTTCAATATTTATAGATCAATTATTAAGTGTTATTTAATACAAAGTAATGCTATATACATGCATTTAGATGGGGTTTTAAGACCAATGAAATAATAAAGGTGATGAAGTGGAGATTCATAACCGACTTCTTAGGGACAATGTATAACAGTGCCACCCACTTGGAATTGGGAGATGGGATAAATAAAACCTACTTCACACCATTTCTCTTTCTTCTTCTTCTTCTTCTTCACGAACTCTTGCAAATTTGGATTCAGCCTACACTGTTACTCACGAGAGAGTTTAACATCATCCTCCAAATAGATATGGTGTAAACATAGAGTGAGATTTATCCCATAAAGATCATAAATGCTCCAGCCTATCACTTTGTGATTCTTTTCCACGATCTCTAGCAAGCGAGACTTTTGCTCCTTGGTCAATCGTGAACTGATGGTGACCAAATATTTCTCCTTAGGGCTCACAAGGAAGGTATACTTGAGGGTTGGTGGTAAAGGCCTGAGCTTAGGTAAGATATGATATTCAAGGATATCTAGCTCAATTGCCTCTAGCTTTATGCTGACAGTGGTCAAATTTGTCTCTATTATCATTGCCACCAACTGTGTCTGCTGATTAAAAGTCAGATCACAAAAGATCTCAAGAAAATTGGTAACTACCTCATAATCAGGTTCTTCGTAGAGGTCTTGTTAATCCACAAGGCGGACCGACAGTCGATGAGGCGGCCTCAGACAAAATCTCTGATTAATCAACAATTAACCAACAAAAAGAATCAAGCAATTAAATATAAAAACGTGGAGTTAAAATTTATTATAACTTTATAGGAAATGTGTATAGGTGTTATTATGTGTAGAGGTCGAACACAGGGAGCAAACAGTAGAAGGAGGCAAAATAATGCTCAAACTTTATCTTTTATATCTTGTCCATGTTAATATTTTTGTGGGTTTTAAATTTTATATTTTTTTGTATTTTTGTTTTATATTTTTATTTGATTTTTTAATTTTTTAATTTTTCTATTTTTCTTTTTAATATAGAAGACATGTGTATATGTGTGTATACAATATAAGATATATATATATATAATACATATATGTAAAAATAATAAAAATACATTGAATATATTATTTTTGTGCTTTTTATATTTTCTATTTTTTTATTATTTTTTGGAATTTTGTTAAATTTTATGCATTTTTAAAGTAAAAAATACCCCAAATAGGGGATTAAATATATATGTTGAAATTGAATTGGATTTTAAAAAAAGTATATAGTTTTTGAAATTATACAAATCGATTTTAATATATAAACATTTAGATAAAGAAAATTATAAATTAGAAAAACATATTTTTGGATTTTTATTTTTTTGGATTTTTATGAACGATTTTGAGATTTTTCAATTTTTAGGTTTTTTATTTTTTTTCATTTTAGTGATTTTTGGTCTGTAAATAAAATAGGATAAAATACACATTATATTTTTTTGGAATTTTTTAAAGATGTTTTTATTTTTTTGGTATTTTATAAGTTAAACAGGGAATAAATAAGCTCCATTTCATTTTTTATAAATGAATTAAATGAAAAAAATGTCAAATGAAAAATAATGGCATGAATATTGGCATGAAACATATAATCCTATTTTTACGTATTTTTAGGAGCACAATAGAGATATTTAATAAATGGATGATAATCATAAAAATATATATCCTGACAGGGGTATTTTTGCAAATAAAATAAAATAAATGGGCTATGATGCAAATTTTCCTGAATAAAACATCATTTATTTAATATTTATGAATCAATTTACAACATACAAAAGCATCAGTGATATACACGAAATTTGCCTAGCTCATGTGGGACGACATGTGAGCTGAGCTGGACTGGACCAAAATGTAATTTTAGTAAATACACGGGCCTATTTGCAAAATTTCCAATTTATTTAACACGTTATATTCTATTTACAGGACTAATTATTAAATACAAAAAGACAGGGCGAGGTTTGCAATTTACCCCAAAGTAGCGTACGATTGGACGACTGATGGGCTTTCACTTGGTACGTGTCGTGTCCTCATCGCGCAATGATGTTTTACTGATGGTCGGTGGAGATTAGATCACGGATGGCGATCTGTCGGTTAATGCACGCTTCATCTGGGTTGCTGCTGCATCTGAACGTCGAAGGTGATTGGACAACAGGGAAGAACAACCCCGTCCTCGAACTTCGATCGAGTGGTGCATGGGCTTCCAATCATCTCCATTGCTGAAATTGGCTCAAAAAGGTTCATGGAGCCTTCGTCTATCGACTATAGGGCTCAAGGGGGCCTGGGGCTCGCCGAAGCACTATGATGAGGTCGGGGAAGCTCGGGGTGTCCAGGTACCTGCAAGAATCTTAAATCGACTCCGTTTGGAGTCCTTTGGCCGCCCTGCAAGGGAGATCCAAGAACTAAATACAAGGTGTCTGGGCCTTTATTGGGTGGAATGGGTGAAGGATGAAGCTTGCGGAGGTGCCTCGAGTGAAGGTGGCGGAGGTGGAGATCCTATTTCCAGATACGTGAGGGATCTGGTTGAGTGAAGGTGTGCGGGGTGTTCAGAAGGCATAGGAGAACATAATGGAGGTGGTCAGCGAGGCGATCAATGGGAGAGGCACGGTGGAATGTTCGTCGAGTAGAGCTCCGATGAACTACGGGTTGGTTATTTCATGCTAAACCACTACACTAATAGCTAATATAATGACAAAAATAAAATGATGATATGAAAATCTATCTAAAATAAGTAAATTTGTAGCTCAAACCTGCCAAGCGAGCAAGGAGCAAGACATCGTTGGAGCGTCGCCTTGGGTGCACCTCCCGCCTCTGCGAGCATCCAAGATCTCAAGGGAATCCAGCTGTCACCTGGATATGCACTTTGGCCGAGCTCCGGAGCTATAAGGCTTGGGAAAATGACCAGAGAGTTAATGGAAGAGGAGGCTTTTTATTTAAATACAAATGGGGCACCCTTATTGACCAGTGGCTAGGAACTGATCGACGATATGTACAGGATATACAAGGATCTGGCGTGGATCATGTTGATCAAGGATCAATTCGTATGAAGGAAGCTACAGCGATTGATCGATGGATCAACCGTAAAAAATGGAGGCAAAGAGGGGATTGGACAGACGTATCAACTCAAAAGCTGAACGAGATAGTTGACCAGTAGTCAACTCGCGAGACTCTACCATTGGGCCACATAGACCTGCTATAGGACAAAATAATAGATTTATTCGAAGATAAATATTTAAAAATATTAAATTATTTTATTAATTTTTGATTATAAATGAATTTTTTATTATTTTATTTAGTATTTTATTATAATTTTTATTATTTTTTGACTTTATTTATTAATAGTTAATTTTTAGTGGTTTATTTATAGGTATATTCATCTATGTTTTGTACATTTTTATTTTGTTTTTTATTATTTTATTATTTTATTTTATATATTTATAAAATATTTTTAGGTGTATAAATATATTTTTATTTTATTGTATGGTGTTATTTGTATACTTAAATAAATAGACATGTATAGTTTATAGGTATAGTTATAGGTATTTTTCCTATATTTTATATACATCATTTTATTTAATGTATTGTATTGGATTTTTATTTGGTTTTACATTTTTAATAAAATACAGATAATATTTATTGGCTTATAAAAATATAAGAAAATAAATAATGAAAGAATGAAACTCCCTTTTATTTATATACAAATATAGCTATTGGTATCTTGTCTATGTTTTCACATAGACTTATTGTATTTTTCACGTTCTTTGTGGTTTTATTCTGATTTTAATGTATACATATATTATAAATAATATTTACAAAATTATAAAAATATGAATTTTGTAAAAATAATGACGGATGAATAAATTGAATACTTTATTCTGGTATACTGTACAATGAGGGACCAAAATATAACTTTCACAATGTAACTCTAAAAAATATGAAACCAACACCATTAAATAGCTTGTGAAAAGTTATATATAATTAGTGTGATTTGATATGTTTTGAGTTTTTATTTGAAAGATATGGGTCTGCGAAGTTGGGGCTTTGGCTTTTTCTTTTGTGCATAAAATGAACAATGTGTATTATTTTTGTACAAACTCAATTTTATTTTTTAATTTACATTATTATCTACAACTTTTATGTTAAAAGTTTCTTTATTTGATGTCTAAATAATAAAGAATAACATAGATGTCAAAAGTGAATAAATAATGAATAAATAAATGGCATTTTTATTGTATTTTTGACCCTTATCTCCGTCTACTTTATTCCTTGTCGACCAACTCAATTCTTGACTTGGTCTCAGGGTTTTGGGTCATAAAATATCTTTGATATTTTTATTCTTTTTCTTTCTTCTCTTTATTCTATAATTTTGGCATTAAAAACATTATTATTTACACGATGAACATAATAAATAATGAATGCTATTTTGCACAAATTAATGCTATTTACAACTAGGGGTTTCAAGGTCAAAATGATAGAATAAAGGTGATGAAATGGAGATTCATAACTACTACGTCCGACTTGTCATCCTCATCCTCAGATTATCTCATGGAGAATAGGATGAACAAGCCTAGATCTACCTCCAAGTCATCGATGGTGTAGGGGTATGTATCGGTGCTTGTGCATTGAAGAGGATATTTGATAAGTTCGCATCTTATATTAAACATAATATCCTCCTCAAGTGAGAATCTACATCGGTTGGGTTCTGTCTTCAGGGTCCTACATTGTCCATCTAGTCACATCCTGCTCCAGATATGGAGTATTTAGTGTTGCTTTAAAAATATGATCTCTGTCACTTTGTCTTCTTCATTTCCAACTCTACTTCATCTCCATGAGCAGGGAAGTAGATCTTCCCATCATTGTAATTGAACATTGCCTCAACTGTTCTCAGGAAGGGGCGGACAGGTATTATCTTGGAATACTTCCAGTGTCAAGGAACTTCCATGTGTAGAATGGTGAAATCAACCTTGTAGTCTCGTTCTTGATCGACACGACGACGTTACTCAATACACCCTTAGGTATCTTTATAGATTGGTCAGTGAATTGAAGATATGCATGTGATCTCTTACGAGGACCTAGATTGAGTCTATTAATAACTGCGGATGGTAGAAGCTTATTTGAGGATCCGTTATCTAGTAGAGTGCACGTAAATGTAGTGTCAATGATCTAACTCATCACATCTGACTGACTCTTGACCTTATGAATGGATGCTCCTCCGACTATTGGAATGTTGGTGGTTCTCCTCCTCCTCCTCCGAGTCTTTCTCAAGTAGATGCTCAGATTCCTCCTCTTCTCACTTCTTAGCCCAACTAGGCATTTGCATGGTGCTTTCGCTCATGAGAGAGATATAATAAGCATTATCATGCAAAAATATCTCATATCCAGAAGATGAATGTTTTAGAATGTATACATGATTCTTTGGTTTCTGTTATGGTGTAGGTTGAGGTTATTGGATTTTACCTAAACCTGAACGAGGAGCGAGGTCTTCGATGCAGAGTGCTTGCCCTATCGTCATGACACTCGATTGATGTCAACCATCATGTCATGTATCTCATTGATGATCCTATAGAGTTTATCGAAAATCTGTTGGAGATCCGGGTAGCTCGCATTGGATAGTTCAACCTCTTGCATTTGGGGAGGTTGTTGGTACTAATAATCAGGTGATGGTCCATGTTAGTAGCTCTGTTGCTGGAAGTTTTATTGTGGCTGGTGGTATGGCTATTGAACTGATGTTTGGTTCGAATAGCCCAACTAGTACTGCTGCTTCTTCTACTATTGGTAAGTGAGGGGCTGAACAATACTAACATTGTGCGGGAGTGGAGTTGGTGGGATCAGTGGTGTACCACACTCTGTTAACCTCGTACAACTGTGGAGACTCCTCATAAACTATCTTGGTTGGGGGTTCAGTCTGTTGATAAGACTAGAATTGGTATTATTCCTGATCGATATATCGCCTCTACATCAGATGGTATTGAATATGGTGGACTCAACATATGAGAATAGGAGCATAGATGGGGAAGGTAACCTCAACTAGGCTACCCTCTCGCTTAGTTCTTCCACTTGCTTCGGTAATTTTGTGAGATGTTCTAATTCAACGAGCTTGTGGAGTTCACTGACTTTCTTGATCATCTACTCCACTAAAATCAGTTTATCAAATATAATCCCCATATTTAAAATCAGATCCTCTGCTACCTCAGTCATGGTCTTCATACCCACCTCAGATGGTGGTCGGGGCAATAGGTGTCTGATGATAGGATCTACTTGTGATTTTGTGAGCGACTAGTATCTGTCATCTAATCGAAGATCTTCCAGATGGTGTCAGCACTCTTGTTTAGGTAACTACCTCCACAATAAGCACTCCCTAACCCTTGCATCTCAAGGTTATGACCACCTAATAAACTATGTACTAAAACCGGCTTGGTAATGTCATGATAGGGTCACTTTTGCAGCATGTCTTTGAATCTCTCCCATGCCTTGTGGAAAGACTCGTAAGACTAATGAGTTAAGCTCATGAGCCTCTCATCTGATTGGTTAGGTTTAGAGGATAAAACTTCTTTGAGAACAAGTCTTTGAATTGATTCCATGTGGTTACTACCACCCCTAGGATTTTCAACCAATATGTTACCCTGTCAGCTGAGGAAAAGGGGATCGCGTGTAACTTGATATAATCCCGGCTGACCCGACGGTTACTCAAATCATCATATATCATTTCAAAATATTCTAAGAATGTGAATGGTTCTTCTATCTCAGTCCCACTGAATTTAGGGAGTAATGTCAGGGAGTATGGCTTCGAGTCATATGCTTCTTTAGGTGGTGTCGGCTTAAGCCAACTATGGTTTTGGTTCTCTACAGTGTTATATGTATATCTCATAAAACCATCTTCTACCCCTATGGCTCTCAGTCAGTTCACAACATATCTGCTTCTCCTTCCTCACTACAATGAAAAGCAGATTCGTGTAAGTTCTTAATGAAGAAAATTATTTAGAGGTACTGAGGAGAGGGTTAGAGAATGAGTTTAGTTTCCTAGAAGAGAGTGATCTAGGAACCAAGGGGAATGAAGAGAGACATCATGTACCTAGAAAGATGTGAAGTTTCGAGCGTTCAGTCAAATTTTCACGGATTCTGAACTAAAATCGCTTCAAATTTCCATCTTTCAATTCCAAGAGATACGAGTTGGAGCATGATATTCAAGTCAAGAGGCGAGAGAGTTCTATGAAGGCATGTAATACGCAATCTTGCATGAAAATGATTCAATATACAAATCAATCCCAAGTTCACCAACTTAACACATTGTAGGCTGCAAATATCCGACCAAACTTGCTCATACACACATTCACCACATTTACCACCTTCTTCACCCCCAAGGATGACAATGTATAGACTACTCTCCATCACCATTGTGTAGATGATGACTCTAATCTCTTCCCTGTAATGGAAGTGATAGAAAATCTTAAAAAAGTTAAGCCACTTGTGAAGTGGTAGTGACTATTTAAGATATTATTGAAGTCC
Source organism: Ottelia alismoides (assembly GCA_037367405.1). NCBI lineage: Eukaryota > Viridiplantae > Streptophyta > Magnoliopsida > Alismatales > Hydrocharitaceae > Ottelia > Ottelia alismoides. Next base: position 74,121 of record JAZKJV010004530.1, on the reverse strand, counting down.
TACTTCACTAGGCCATGAACCAATTGTCTGTACCCACACCCAAAAAGAAAAAGAGACAACGTAGAATTGAGCGACACCTTCTTACCATGGCCACTGTCCACACCATCACACATCGTCTTTCCACTAGAAAAGGGGACAATAGTACACCCGATGTGGCGTTTCGGAATACCATTGTGATCATACTCTCCTTGATGACGGTGCATTGATTAATATAATATCCTTCTCGCTTATTCAGTCTCTTAATCTAAGGCCTCTAACGGAAACCAGGATGATTTGTCAATTAGTTAATAGATCAATAAAGAGTCTGAAGGGTATTCTTGAAAATATCATCATTCAAATCTAGGGCATGAGGTTTACTGTAGACTTGGTTTTATTGCTCATGGAGAACTCTCCCTTGTGGAGGCACTCTGATCATCCTGGGACAACCCTTTCCTGCCACTACAAGTGCAGTTATTGATTATGGATCTGGAGAGGTATGCTTTAGTTCTGACAACGAGAACGCCTTGGTTTAAAAGATCACTGCACCACACATACCAGAGACCTACATCTGATGAGAGTGTACTCGTGTCAGCCAACCCCGAGGACTATGACCTATCTGTTGATATCAAAGAGGTTTGCTTTATCATGGATGATACTGAGATTTAAGAATTCCTCTTTAGGGAGGAAGACTCAGATAGCATAGACCTTGGAGTTCCCTCTTCTAGTGTGTGGCAATGTGTTGATGAGATTCGCAACATTTGCACCAAAGACACCTTAGTGCGGAGGGCAGATTTAGGAGAGGATTCTCAAGTCAAACTTAACCACACTACTTCCACTACTATGTTTGCGCCTTTTCGTTTTGAGATCCCCAAGACTTATCAGGCCGAACTTGACCACACTACTTCCACTAATGAGTTTGCGCCATTTCGTTTTGAGATTGCTGAGGATCTTTACCATGTCGATCCTGATTGGTTTGAGTGACATGATGACCTTGACATTGACTTATACATTGTTAGATCCATTCCCCAATAATCGAGCAAGAAGGTACGCCTTCTACCTTCTTGATCACTATATAGCCATAACTTTGTATATTTGCGTTCACTTCTTTCATTCCATCTACCGTTTCCATCAACCACCTCGTTCTGTGTGTTTGCCTTGCTTAGGACATACTTGGTCCTAAGTATAGCGGAGGTGGACGAGTCAAGTGTTCCTTCTTCATTCTGTTTCATCATTCTTGTTGTTGCCTATACTTAGGGCTATTTTACACTAAGTACAGGGGAGTGATGCGTACATTCCCCAACATATTTCTTTTATTTTATCTATTTATTAGTCCGCTTACATGTTTCATCTCCTATTTATATTCCTACATATACTTAGGGTTCTCTTACCCTAAGTATAAGGTGAGACAAACCGGTTGTGATTTATTTATTCCCACCCTTGACCCTCCCTACTTTGTACACAACCTGCTATACTTATGATTAATTGATCTTAAGTATAAGGGGGATGATCGACTTCTCATTCTTTATGTAATCATGTAGTATAGGATCTTCTATATTCAGTACACGTTATGTCTTTCTTTTCTCTCTGATCTATGAGGACATAGCTCAAGCTAAATATAGGGGGGTCATATATGCGTTGTATATACTTTTGCCATAACAAGTACTTTCATATTTTCAATAATATGGCTAATTAATAAAAATGAAAATACACTTCAAATTCTATGTATATATTGGTTAATAAACATGTTAAAAATTATTCTACAAAATGTTTAAAAAATGGTTTGAAAATCTCTTTGAAAATTGTTTGGAAAAAATTGTGTACAATGTTTTCAAACCTTTGTAAAAATATTTTGGTTGTAAAAAAAATTTATTTATTTTATAAAATGTTTTTGAAATCTATCTGTAAATGATTTGGAAAATGGTTAAAAAATACTTTGAAAAATCTCAACATACTATTTGAAAAATCTTTGCAAAATAATTTTCAAATTTTGTAAATGTTTGGAAAATTTATTTGTCAAATAATTTTCAAAATATAGTTTTCAAAATGTTTGTGAAAATCTTTACAAATTATTATGGGAACCAAGTACATATTTGAAGCAAATGAAAATTCTTTACAAAAAGTACATAAAAACTATAAATACTTAGTGTAAATTCTTCATCTAATTCTTGTAAATAATAGATACACACCCGTGTAAATATTTGCAAATATTTTTACTAACTCTTTTGTTTTTTAAAAATCCCTAAAAAATTGCAAAATAAAAAATCCATAAAAATTTCCAAAATGTTTTTAAAAAATTGCATAAAAATTTGCAATACTTTTTAAAAAATCCCATAAAAAGTTCAAAATCAGGAAGTTGTTTCACAGAATATTTTTTATATGCATAGCATTTTCATTTTTCAGATTGATAATGACAATTAAACAATTATAAATAAAATCCAAAGATTAGAGCTTGGTTGTACCTTAATCCACTCAATCACAAGAACCACATAGCAACTTGAATTGAGGCACTTGAGGTCTGCTAGAATTAATTCTTTGAGACCACAAGACTAGGTTCAGTGTCATATTGACTATATAAGTAGAATATTTCGAAACACATGCATGCCTCTTGTCAATAATGACCTAACTTGCACACCTACACCTTACACTTTTCTCAACTCAATTGAAGTGGTAGAATGTTGGATTTGTCGTCATGAGACACAAGCGAATGGAAACATAAGAAGTCACAATTCTATGGCCATTGTGCACCATCCCGATCCAGTAGACATGAAGTCTAACGATAGAATGTTGCGGGTTGTAATAATGCTTCAAAAGAGGGATAATCTGTCGGCTCAAGAGGAAAAAGTCCTTATGTAAATAATGTTGTATACCGTATTCAAAAAAATGCAAAATAAAAACTCCAAAAAATATAAACGAGAAAAAATCAAAGAAAAATAAATCCCCGTTGGAGTATGTATGTATGCAATAAGCAAGCTTGAGATTAAAAGTCAAAGATATATGTGAGCATGCAGCTGGATGACTTGGCTACACTGATCAAGCATCCTAGAGTTGGTAGCGACACCTACTACCATTCATTCTCTTCTTCGTCTCTTCTTCTTGAGCCGATGGCACTTGAACTTAGAAGATAATATCCCACTTCTAGAGGAAAGAGTTATTGGATTGGGGAATTAGGGTAACCATGTTGAAGAAGCTTGACTTTACCGCTTCAGTCGAGAGGAGCTGTACATCAATGACACTATATGAGATAGACTCACAATCATAAGGGAATGTATATGATATCGACTTGTTTTGATCTGGCTTTTGAGGAGACTTGGGTAGAGTTTTATGGATCTTAAAGACTGTTATGTTTCAAGTACGGTTCCCAATAAGGTTCCAACCAAACTAAAAATCGAAACGTCCAACTAAGCTCCAAACTTTGATTTTATGAAGACAAGTATAAAAGTAAACATCAATCCAAGTTCTTTCTTTTTTTTCTTTTTCTCTTTTCTGCACTTACTAGGCATAAATGTTTGCTAGGGACTAGCAAAGGCAAGTATAGGGGGTGATGAATCTCTATTTCATCACCTTTATTATTTCATTTTGGCCTTAAATCCCCAGCTAAATGCATGTTTATATCATTAATTTGCCAAAACAAACACTATATAAACTGTAATAAATATTGTATAAAATATTGTATAAATACTATATTTAATTCCAAAATAAAAAATAAAGGAAGAAAAGAAAAAGAAATGAAATACCAAATGTATTGAATGACCCTAGACCTTGAGACTCAATCATCATGATGACTTGGTCAACAAGAAATAAAGTAGGGGGAGATCGGGCAGAAGAACTGTACAAAAGATATAGAAAATCACACACAAAACCCTAATTTAATTTGCCCAAGTATTGTATTTTTGGACCTATTTTATTCTATTATTTTTACACCTCAAATAGAAATACCCTCAACATGAACATTGTAGATAAACATACAAAGAAAAACATAAAATTGATTTCGTAGAAAAATAATGCACATTATGCCTGAGACACATAAAATAAAAGGATGCAAAGAATTTTTGCAGACCCGTATCTTATCCACATTGTATAAAAATTGACCAAACCACTTTAATTGTATATAAAATTTAATAAGCTAGTTAATGAATGTGGTTTTATTTAATTTTGAACTAAGATGCAAAAATTAGGTTTTGGCCCCCCACTGTGCAACATACATGTATATTATATTCAATATATTTATTCGTTATATTTTTCACTTTTTTTTATAAATTTGTATATATTATTTAAAACATATGTACATAATTAAAATAACAAAATCATAAAAAATAAAATAAAATAAATAAATCTATTATCATACATAGATGAAATATATAGGTATACATATTATAATAAACACCCATATTTATTTAAATTTGCTTATAAATTCGAAAAAATATAATAAAAATACATGAATGTGTATTTAAATAAACTAAAAATATAAAAAATAACTATATATAATAATGAAATATATAATAAAAATACTAATATACAAGTATATTCACCTATAATTATACTTGTAGAAAGCAACTTATAATAAGTGACCTTGTAAAAATAAATAAAAATAGGAATAAAATACTACATAAAATTAGTTTTTTTTATGTTTTAGCTAAAAAATAATCAAATCATTTGTTATTTTTATTCATTTTCCTAGCCATTCTGGCTTTGGAATTTACTAGTTGGTCCACGTTGACCAACCAGGGGCGTTCTTTTATTCTCCGGCCAGTTGTACGCTCGCCCAACTGATTCTATCAGAAATTCATAAGGCGGGCTGACTTCTCCTAATTCTCTATGCCACCGCCTACTTCCTCTCACCTTGAGACTTCCATTGCAATGTAGCTCGTTCGTCCTGCACATTTTCCCATCACCAAAATCTCCACTACCTCCCTTGCCGATGCATGATACTTCACCTCGAAGTCACCCGACCTCCAACCTACAAAACCCGACCACCTCCACCATTTTTGGGTTGATCCCTTCCTGACCCTTCTTAGCCCTCAGTTTCTCTAAGCATCTTCTCTTTGGTAACAACAAGTATGTGATTGACCCTGTAACGAGGAGGAATGGCCGGACGAGGCAATCCACTTCACCGTTGGAGCATCTCTTGTAGGTTCTGTCTCCTTAGCATGTGACCAAGTTGAGGCCTCCATTCCATGTAATATTTAGGTTCTAGTGTTCTTTCAATTTCATTTTTAATCAAAAGCCCCCATTTGACCAGGATATCAAGCTTCAGGCAAAATCCGCTTGTTCCTCATCATATTTCGACCTTGATTCCATCCCATCTGGATCTCCTACGTGTTCTTCACCATTCACCTGACTTGATCACACCAGATCCATCATGGATATGGGAGTTAAGGCTCCATCCACCATCTTTCACTGGAGCCTTCACGCCATCTCGTTTTCGTCTACTTGTAGCTTCATCCAATAGCTGAGGGTGTACCCCTCGATCCCAGTAACATTTTTGGTGTAGAAGGAAGTCTTGAAGAGCCGTTTGGAGCCAATTTGAAGGACTAGCACTCTTCCAGGTCACCTGGAGCTATTTAGAGCCCCATATCCTTATCTGAGCCACCTCAGCTTTGCCAAAGACCACTAGCAATCGTGGAAGATCCATAGGAGTCCACTGCCTTCGTCTGATCGTGAAGCCATCGCTAGAGTTGCCAGGAATCGGAGATCCAAGCAAGTCGCGACCTTGTTCTTCATCCGTTCTTACAGATCACTACTAGACGTCATATCAATAACATGACCCAGATCGAATTTGGGTAGTTCTTTCTTATAGAAACAGTGTGTGACGACAGCCGAAGGATCAAACACATGGTGTATGAAGAACGACCTGATACGTGGTGCATAAATGGGGTAAACTGCATATAAACACTTCCCCCTTTTTATTGTATAAATAGTTCTATAAATATTTTAGTACATGTAAAATTAAGTGGAAAAATTATAGCAAAGCCACGAACCTTTTAATTGCAAGTGAGTCCTTTGCCAGCTCACATCATTTGCCCCCCCCCCCCGCATGAGCTGGGTATTTTAAGCTTGTTCCCCTCCAGCTTTGTATATTAAGTTTTAATCTATAAAAATCAAGTTGAAGTTCAAAATTTTTGTTATTTTTGCATGCACCTTTATGCATTTTATTTTTATTACAAAAATATCCCTATCAGCTTAATTAGTTTTTATTTTGCATTTTTATTTTCTAAAAGCACCTCTCATGCTCTAAAAATCATAAAAAAATAGGATTAGATGTCTGATTAATGGTTGATTCATGTCATATATTTTGTTTAGCATTTTTCATGCATTTCCTATTTACCGAAAATAAAAATAGCAAATTTTATTCCTTGTTTGACTTGAAAATAAAAAATATAAAATCTTTCTGAAAAATTCCAAAAAAATTACTTACTATTTTTTATCCTATTTTATCACTACAGACCAAAAATAAAAAACTCAAAAGCAACTAAAAAATAGCAACTCCTTGATAACCTAAAAAATTTGCAAAATATTCTTAAAAATCCAAAAAAAAATCTTTCTATCCCATATATATATGTACAGTCTATTATATATTAAAATTAGTATTTGAGAAAATTTGAATCTATTTAGTATTTTTAATCTCATAACAATTCAACTTATTTAAAAAGTCCATAATTTCAATTATTTTGTATTTTAAGTTAGGTCACCTCAATGACTGTGTAGCTTACCTTGTGAGTGCATACGACCTCCTCTATTGATTTCGGCTATTTCATGTACATGTGAATTTGGTAGTGAGATCAAGTTAGAATTTGTATTTTTCTTTGCTCTTTTTTTATATATTTTTTTGGATTTTTAATTTATGTAATTAGTTAGAAAATGAGATTAAATAAATAAATGAAAAGAAATAAATGAAAAGAATTAAACATGTATATGAAATAACAAGTTGAAGATAAGTAAATATGTACAATATACAGTTCGGTCTCACAATTCAAATTTCACAAATTAACTTTGATTCTTTTTAATTTGATCTTGATTTGAAGATAATTGAATGTAAATTAATTCAAAAGTGAGTATAATGAAATTGGACATTGTATGTGAGAGATCTCAACTTTTACGATTTTTCGTCCAAGAATTAGGGTTTAGGTTTATTTCAAATATATACAAGTTAGTATTTTTTAAAATATTTTCATTGATTAATATTATTAATATATACACAACGAAGTAATTTTCAATCATCTAGAGTTAGGATGAATTGATTCAAAAATGGTGAAGTTAGGTGAATATTTACAAGTGAGTATGAATGCAGAATGAAATAGTAATTCATGAAAATTATTTACAAGTGTGTGAATGTTAATTATGAAATATAAACACATGAATACACCTAATTATTTGGTACAAAGCTATATTTTCTGCTAACTAGTGTGATGAATCATAGACTCATCCCTTCCAAAGGAAGATTTTATCTCTCACAAAAACATGAATCCAAAATGTGGATACATATACATAAATGCTTAACAAAAAATATATAGTTTAATGATGAAACTTTAATTCACAAGATACATACTTTAAGCACACAATTTTCTTGAGGATGGTGATGATTGCAATTGAGCATATAGAGCACAAAAAAGCTTTAGTAGCTAGGAATCTTTAGATTTAAGAGAGCTCGAGGGCACATAAAAGTTTTAAGAACTCGAATATTGCATAAGAGTAGCACTTTTTCTTTTCTTTTGAGATTAGATAATGTTTCTTGTTGGTTGTGCGTCTCAAACAATGAACCATATGGTCCCTTATATAGGGTTGACCTCAAAAGAGCCACTGGTATGCAAAAATGGAAAATCCAACATTCTGATATCAAAAATCCAACAAATTATCAATCATAAGAAATAAGGTGCTCGATCATGGATAATCGATTAGGTCAACGAAGTAATTGATCAGATTTGACCATTGATCTAAAATTCAAAAAATGATCGATCATGGTAAAAATGGTGGTCGATCACTGTTGATCGATCATCAAAAAATATGATCGATCCATTCAAGAAATCAATAATCAAGAGTTGATCAATCAAGATCAAAATATGAAAGATCATATGTCCAAAAATAGATTCTGTGAAATTGATATTATGGCTTAAGTTTTCTTGCTGATTAAGAATATGCAAAAACTATAAGATAACATAAAATAAAAAACTATGTAATATGTCACATCATCCTTCCAAATCTTCAAATCACTTAAGCTTTTGGAATCTTTCTTTGAGTATTTTTGTAATCTCTTTCTGAGGCATGAACCTTCAACATGAGTATTTCCTAAGTGCATTAAGCTTTGAAGCATCTTCAACTTTCTCTACATTTTTACATGAAAGAGATTCTAGCTGAAAAGTTAATCAATGTATAAAACAAATATAGAACAAGATCATTATCAAAATCTAAATCACTAACATATTTTTCGTATTCATAACGATATTTCACTCTATTTTAATATACACATGTACACCGGATTTAAAATAGCCCTATTTCATTCAATTTTCATTATAAAAACAAAAGTATAAAAACATTGGATAACTTATTCACTATTAGTAACTATCTATGTGTTTGCAGTGGTTTTGTAGTTACCTCCCTAAGACCAACATTGGGGTGTGCCCACAAAAACTTGCACTACATATACATCTCTCTATTGAGTAGCTGCTTTGCTATGCGGACTATTTTTATCTATATATGAAAGGTACTTTTAAAATGGCATTATTGCCAAGGAGGCATGGCTAGCACTCACTCTAGTCAACATAGTGACAAGTGTTTCCACCACTTGGGTTGGTAGTCCGAACTTTGAGCTTTGTTAGTCTCTTTCTTTATGTATATTATTATTTTTGTGTCATTCCATGTTGCATATTTGCATATGCATCATTTGCATTACATTTCTACCGCTTCTTGATACTTGTAGGGTTTGAATGGTATAGTCGGCTTTTAGGACCTGATGTAGACGAGTGAGAAGTAGTAGTATAAATAGCTTAATATAATTGTATTTAAACAATATAATTGATGTAATAACTTGTACTAGTTTGTGCTTATTTAAACAATCCACAAGCAGGATTTGACCCAAGTAAGTGGTCAGGGCTTGATGATATTTTTATTTGATTTTTCACATGATTTTATTTTCTTCATATCTAAATTTCCTTTACATGAGCTTAAATGTTTAAAAGTAGGATCGAATGGTCTCTTGTACGCAAAACTAGTTTTAAAATTAATTATCTTCAAAAGGGCAGGCAAAGTACTTGTAAAAATACAAACTACAATATTCTTCTCGTTGGAACTTAGGTCATGGAGTGGATTATCTAAGAATGCATTGCATTTAATGTAATTTATATTCCCGTCTTTTTTCCACATGAAGCATACTACGAATTGAATTGAAAACAACCACCAAAAAGTGAAACCAAAATATAAAACATGTTTTTATTTTTGAAAAGGAAAACATAAAACTATACTAACTGTAATCACCTTGATTTTGATTCACGGAGATGTTGGGTCACCTTAAATTTTCGGCCCGGTGAGATTGTCGAGGAGGAGAAACTGAAGATTTGCCAACTTTGGAGGACATTGCGACGAGATCGTCGAGTAGGCAAGATGCAGTTAACCTCGATCACGATGTTCTAAAGTCGAGCTATATAATTTTTTATTTATATTTTTTCACAATAAATTTTATTGGTATATTTTAGTTAGGAAGGACATATCGTGGTCACGGATCTGTTGTGCATGCTAGCCTATCTTAGTTGCCTCCTAGACAATGTTTGCAGGTTAATATATCTATAAGTAGACATGCATGTATATGCCTGCAATTTTCCGGTCGTCTGGGAATGTTGGTCAATACGCATATTCCAAATTATATCAGAGATTGGGTAGTGTGCATCAAGGGGGAAATGGTCACAGCTGATCTTACGTTTAGTCTAATTATTTGTATTATTTAATATATTTTTTTATATTTTTTATATTTTAATGTTAGCATACTCTCACGTGCAGAGAAGATTCATGTAGATTTAAAGATAGTGCCAAATGGGTGTCTTTGATTAAATTTTAGTATCACATGCTTTACGTTATTCTTTTTATATTTTAAATATTTGCCTCAACTCAATCGTTGGATAAAGCATATATTGTAAAATCGAGGGGTTCCTTAACTAGCAGCGGAACGTTCCCCACACATGAAGCAAGCAAAATAATCGTAGCACGATAATCAAGCAACCACAAAGAGACGAGAAATTTTACGTGGAAAACCCTCCTCAATGTGAGAAAGAGGAAAACCCCACGGGGCACAACGGCACGCAACAAATCCACTAGGTCAGAAAATAAGAGGGCACAATATCTTCTTAGTTTTGTTGCCAAACAAAACTGAAGCTCAGTTACAAGAATAAAATCAGATAACTGTCACCTTGCACTTGGAGAACACGATACCGTTGCTTCTCCTCGTGCGCGATTCTTCCTCGCGCGGATGCACCTCACGCCTCTGCGGACTGCTCTTCACGCCCCTGCGGGCTACTCTTCACGCCTTACACGAATTACTCCTCACGCCTTGCGTGGGTGGCTTCTCTCCTTACTCCAAGAGAAAGAACTAGGAGAGAAGAGAGGGAGAGATGCTTGAGTTGGGATCATGTCCAATGCCATGCATGGGGCCTTATTTATACTACTCTTGCCTCCTCTCTCTCTCTCCTAGTCTTATTTGGAATAGGACCTCAAAGAGATAATTATCCGACAACATCTCCCCTATTTTGGGATTGGATAATAACCAACAACCTTTTTTTCTTTAAATTGGGAACAGATAGTGTTCCCAACAACCTCCCCCTCTGTTCCCAATGGGGAGGTGTCTCCAAGAAGATGATCAGTGAGAGGTGACACCGCTCAGCTCTCTACAAAGCTGCAGCTTTTCACGAGTCACGGCTTTCGTCAGCATATCTGTTGGATTTCCATCTGTGTGGACCTTCTTCAGAATGAGACGCTTCTTGTCAATAGTACCTCTTAGCCAATGATATCGTACGTCTGTATGCTTTGTGCGAGCATGGTGCATCGTGCTCTTGCTCAGATCAGTGGTACTCTGGCTATCGCAGAAGACAATTGGCTCACTGTCTTCGCATCCAAGTTCACCAAGGAATCGTTGTAACCACAACACTTCTTTTCCTGCATCTGCTGCTGCAATGTACTCGTCTTTAGTCGTTGAGAGCGCAATGCATTTCTGCAACTTGGACTACCACGAGATTGCTCCCTCTGCAAAAGTGAAAATGTAACGGGAAGTCAATTTCCTCTGATCCACATCTCTCGTCATGTCAGCATCTGTGTATCCACGGAGTTTGGGATCTGAACTCCCAAAAATCAAACACATACTTGAGGTCCCTCTCAAGTATCTCAGAATCCATTTCACAGCTTCCCATTGATCCTTCCCTTGATTCGACATGAATATGCTCATTACACCCACTGCATGAGCAATGTCGGGTATGGTGCAAACCATGACATACATAAGGGTGTCAACTGCAGACTGGTAAGGAATCTTGATCATCTCAGCTTTCTCCTCAAAAGTAGAAGAATATGTCTCTTTTGTCAACTTGAAATGAGCATCATGGGGTGTGCTGACAGACTCCACATTCTTCATGTTGAATCGCTCCAGAATGCGTTCAACATACCACTCTTGTGACAATCACAACTTGTGCTTCTTCCTGTCACGGATGATCTGTATCCCAAGCATGTTGCTTGCCTTGCCCAAATCCTTCATCTCAAATTCCCTAGAGAGTTCCATTTTGAGCTTTGCGATCAACGTATGATCGTGACCAACTATCAACATGTCATCCACGTAGATCAACAGGATAATGAACCTGCCATTGGGAAGACGTCGAACATACACACATGGATCTGCTGTAGTCCTCTTGAAATTCTGCTTCGTCATAAAGGCATCAAACTTCAACTACCACTGTCTAGGGGCTTGCATCAAGCAATAAAGACTCTTCCTCATCTTGTAAACCATGTACTCTTTACCCTTCTCCTGATATCCCTGTGGTTGTGTTTAACCCAAAAATCGAGCGGTCTTAAGTTCTACACAAGGCGGGAACTCATTCGCTAAATCGACCACACGAAATCCAGATTAAAGCAACAATTAACCCACAACAAAGACCAGACAATGAAAAGCAGTGCGGAGTTCAAATTTATTACAACTCTACAACAAAGATGTGAATAAGTGCAAGTATGTGTAGAGTGTCGAACACATGAAGCAAATAGGTAGATCGGAGCAAAAATGCTAAAACATAAATGTGATGTGTTTGTCTATACAAGTGTTATTTCTGTGGTTTTTAAATTTTTATATTTTTTATTTAATTTTGATTTTATATTTTTATATTTTGATTTTTAGTTTATCTGATTTTGTATTTTCTTTTTATATTTTATATTTTTATATTTTTTCTTTAAAAAGGAGATAAAACTGTATAGTATGTATATATACAAGATAAGTAAGAGAGAGATTAGAAATAGGTAAAAATTTCCAAAATTCAGGAAATAAAATGTTTTTGTGCTTTTTATATTTTCTGATATTTTTTTGATTTTTCTGTATTTTTCCTATTTTTTGGTATTTTTAAAGTCATAAATACTCAAAATAAGGAATAAAATAAATGCCTGAGATTAAAATGGAGATGAAAAATAGTAAATGATATCCAAAATTCTCGAAATTAATTTTAAAATAAAGATAATAATATAAATAAAATTTATAAATAGAACTTATATTATTGTGATTTTTTATGGATTTTTTTATATTTTTATAAAGATTTTAGCAGTTTTGCAATTTTCATGAGTTTCTTTTATATTTTTTTAGTGATTTTTGGTCTAAAGGTGAAAGATGCAAAACACACAAAATATATTTTTTTTGAATTTTCAAAAACGTTTTAGAATTTTTATGTATTTTCTAATGCAAACAGGGACGAAAATGCATGTTTTGATTTTATATAAATATTAAAATGCCTCAAAAATGCAAAATAAAAAAATTATTGAAAATATATGCTCTGAAAATTATTGCAACAGAACAAAATGGTATTTTTTTAGGATATTTTAGATATTTATAAATACATGAAGTAAATGCAATCAACAAAGAGAAACTACAACACTGGTAGGGATATTTTTATAATTATCAAAAAGTTCGAGGGCCTCAGTGTAATTTTCACAGAAATTATATAAACTAAATAAAAATATTTAAGGACCAATCAGAGATAACAAAACACCCGAGGTTTTCCCGGCAAAATTGCATGCCTTACGTGTACGAACACGTGAGCCTGGTGGGGACGTAATTGTAATTATCCGAAAATCTGAGGGTTGAAGCACAAAATATTCCAAAATATTATAACATTATAGGAATGTTTCAGAACTAATTAGAAATACAAACATAGTGAGGCCGTTGCCTGCAAAATAGCCAAGCACACGTGCTCGCGCATGTGCGCTTTGCTAGAAAGGGCGTGATTACAATTATAAAAAGCTCAGGGTTCATTTCGCAAATATTAATATATATATATATATATATCAGATGAAAGTTTAAGTGTGAAATAAAAAATGCAGAAATACTTGGGTGAAAAGTGCAAAATACCCAGACTGGCACGGATCGGACGACTGATGTTCGCTCACTTGCCACGTGTTAGCTCGGGCCCGCCGATACTGCTTTGTGGATGCTCGGCTCGGATTAGATCATGCGAAAGAGATCAACGGTCGAATTGGGCGACGATAAAATGGCTCCTAGCAAATCTGGGTGGAGGATCTTGATCCAACGATGCTCAACGATGGTGGAAGAATAGCTGAAGAACCTGCCGGTGGCGAGTTTGAAATCGACGCAACTTGTCTCCGACCACCCCGAGCGCCGCTGATGACTGCTTTGTGCTCCTGCACCTTCGGGGAAACCTCCTAATGCGTCAAAGTGCTCGGGGGACCACTGATAGGTCCCTGGAAATTGCAAAGCCGCCAGTGACCTGGAAGGTACTTCTGGGGTGAAATGTGAGGCTCAGATGCCTCCTTCAGGTCTTGCGAAGAAGATGAAAGGCACAGAAGAAAAACGAGACAACGACCAGGCCTTAAGCGCTCTGGAGCTCAAGAGCTCTGGTGAGGGCTTTAGATCCTAACTAAGTTAAAATCTCTACGAAAAACATGCAAATTACTCTACTGTTAGGCTTTACTAGCAGGTGATGAAAAATAATGGAGAAAAGGGACCTTGATGGCAGGGAATGCCAGAGATTCGACCTCACGGCCAAGATGGTCGGAGATGGATGGAACGGCTCCCTTCTTCCTCGCTAAGCCTCGCACGAAGAATGTGGAGATGCCTCTGTCACAAGCGTCGATCCAAAGCTCCAAGGCGAGGGCCAAACTCAGTCGAAAAGGGGTTCCAAAAGTGTAAGGAAAAATCACAGGGGTGTTTGAATAGGTTACCGAAGCGGCGAGAAAAACGAGGAGTGGTGGACGAGGCAACAATCCATTCCCCGAAAAAAATCCCTGGGCGTGTATCACCATTGAACGAGGCACAAAAGTCGTGAAGGGACCATCACGAAAGGGTGCAAGACGCGACCTCGAAAAAAGGTCGAAGATGGTCAAAAATGATAGCCTGACAGGAGCTAGACCTCGGTCAGAGAGTTGACCGAGGTCAACAAACGTAGGCTTCTGGTTGGTCCACGTGGACCAACCATAAAATTCCTCAGCAAAAAGATTTGTTAATTCGATTAAAAATAATAAATGAAATTATTAATTTTAGATTAGTAAATGAAGAATGTTTGTTATTTTTTGATGTATTTTATAATGATTTTTTTTCGAGGTTTAAAATTACAAGCTCCCTTTTTAGGGCTATATATAGGTATATTCATCTATATATTTTAATGTTTTTATTTTTATTTTGTATATTTAATTTATTAATTTTGTTTCTTATTTTATATATTTATAACTTAATTTTATACACTTAATATATTTTTTATTTTATTTTTCTGAAGTATTTTGTGTAATTAAATAAATAGATGTATTATTTATACATGTATAGTTATAGGTTTTTCATCTATGTATTGTATACAAGTATTTTATTTTTATATTTTCATTGTATTTTTATTATTATTTTAATATGCACATATATTATAACTAATATTTAAAAATTTATAAAAATATAAAATTACAGAAATAATGAATAATAAATAAAATGAATATTTTAACCGGTACAAGTTTATAATAGGAGTCCAAAACTCAACTTTCAAGCTGTAACTCTGAAAAATATAATGCCACCTTTATTAAATTGCTTATTAAATGTTATATACAATTAAAGGTGATTTTGATACATTTCGAGTTTTTATTTGAGAGATACAACTATGAAAAGTTGGGATTTTGGAAACTTATTAAGATCATAACTTTTTATCTGTACATTATTTTTGTATGAAATCAATTTTGTATTTTTTTATTTAATTATCTACAACAATCATGTTCAAAGTTTATTTATTTGAAGTATAAAAAGTGAAACTAAAAACAGGTCCCAAAATGAATAGAGAATGAATTAAATAAAAGGTATTTTTAATGTATTTTGGCCCTTATCTCCCCTTACTTTATTCCTTATCGAGTAGTCATCAAGATGCCTAGGTCTCAAGGTTTCGGGTCCTAAAATATTTGTAATATTTTATTCTTTTTCTTTTCTTTTCTTTATTCTATAATTTTGGCTATAAAAACCGTATTTTATACAATATTTACACAATCATGCATGAATGATAAAATGCCTAAATTAAAGCTATTTACACGCATTTACTAGGATTTTTAAGGCCAAAATGATAGAATAAAAATGATGAAATGGAGATTCATTACGTTGCTACATGTAGATTTCTTCCTTCAGATCACTGTGAAGAAAGGTTGTCTTCACATCCATCTGCTCTACCTCAGGGTCTAGGCTTGCAACAAGGCCTAGCACCACTCTGATAGAATTCATCTTCACAAATGGTGAGAAGATATCATCATAGTCCATGCCCTCTTTTTGGCTGAATCGTTTCACAATCAATTTGGCCTTGTAATTCAATAGTTTGCCATCATCATCTGTCTTCAGCTTGTAGACCCATTTGTTCTTTAGTGCTCTCTTGCTTGTAGGAAGCTCAACAAGATCATAGGTATGCTTTTTCTTCACAGACTGCATCTCTTCATTCATTGCACTTTGCCAATGATCTCTCTCCTTATTCTCTTGTGCCTCCTCAAAAGTGCGTGGTTTATCAAGATCAGTCATCATTACGTACTGGGAAGTAGGATAGAGAGATGATGGTTGATGTGCCTTCCTAGATCCCCTGACCTGAGGCTCTGCTGCTTATACTTCTTGATGAGGTTTCTCCCCCTAGTCGAGATCCCATAGACCTACAACAGTGGGGTCTGCATCTAGCTCATGTTGTTCTGGATGTGCATCTTCTCCATCTGTACCTGGTACTGGAGAAGAATCTGAGTCCTCATCGCTGTCATCATCCATATCAATTCCATCTGAGTCAACATCACCATGTCGTCCTCAATCAAATTCTGATTCTCGTAAAAATCACATTTCTATTCTTGGTAATGGTCTTTTTCTTCCCAAAGTCGGTATCCAAACTCCTGATCTCCATAGCCAACGAAAATGCAGGACACCACCGTGTCATCAAGCTTCTTCCTCTGTTCCTTCGGGATAAATGCACAAGCTTTGCATTCAAACACCCTCATATGAGCATATAGGGATCTTTCCGAGAACAAATATGTTCAGGGACTTGAAAATTCAAGGGAATAGATGGAGATCGATTAATCAAGTAGCATGCGGTCCGAACCGCCTCTACCCAAAAGGTCTTGGGCAGCTTTGTTGTCTTCATCATGCAGCGAACTCCCTCTATAATGGTCATATTCATTGGTTCAACGACACCATTGTGTTGGGGTGTGTCAGGCTCTGTCCTTTCATGCATGATCCCATGCTCTGCACAGTAGCTTTAGAAGACGTGAGAGGTGTACTCCCATCCATTGTCCGTACGCAAACACTTCAACACTTTACATGTTTCGCGCTCCACCATAGCATGAAATTTCTTGAAGTAATCAAAGACTTGATCCTTCATCCTCAGCACATAAATCCACACCTTCCTTGATCCATCATCAATGGAAGTTGGAAAATACTTGTTTCCTCCCAAAGATGTTGTGGCAATGAGACCGCATACAAAGGAGTGAATCAAATGGAGAAGATCTTCCTTCACCTTTGATCTGGTCGTGAAAAGTGCACTCTTGTTCTTTCCAATCTCGCATGAATCATAAGGTAACAGTGTTATGTCAGTGTGACATGGTATCAACTCCTTTCTGCTCAAAAGTCATAAGCCCCTTTGGCTCATGTGTCTGAGCTGATGATGCCAAAGATCTGATGTGTTAGCCTCACTAGCATGTAGGTTGTTATCCATGACCTTCACCTGAGTTTTGTAGAGCGTATATCACAACCTGCCTCTGTCCATGATAACAGAGTCCTTGCTCATCTTGTTGGATATGCGAGCCCACGACGAGCCATTATGCAATAAATTTTATTGCAATTCACTCCTTAATCTGAAATGAAGAATAACTAATTTGCATAATAGGTCCCTTAGTACAATTAGGGTTATGTATAATGGCCATCTTAATGATCATACAACTGTTGATTCAATTATTGAATCATAGAGGCTGGTTCTTAGATTAATATCTAAAGAGTTAGATTGAGGACTCATCAAGCACCATCAAATGATTGTTAAAATGTGATCTCCATCCCGAGTAGAAGATGACAATCCTTATCTCTAAAGGTTGATATCTGACCAACATCTTGATGCAGGTCCTCTACATAGGAATAGAGATTCGGAGTTGTCAGATTAGTTAGATCAAAGAGTTAACGAGATCGAGAAAACCAAAGACCTATGTTGTTTACTATCACGGCATAGGCACACATGCTATGATCGGAGACAGATGCGTTACTATATGTCTGAGTATATACATTTGGTAGACTGATAGGTTGATGGCCTAATCAAGGTCTATATACCGGTGAGATGGTATGCATATAAGGGTATATAAGTATTACGATCTCTCAAATGGATCATACATGTTAACTACTGAACCGGAAGACATGAGCTCACTCATGAGATATTGGGAAGATCAAATTCTGTGCACGGTCGTCTCGCTTTGGAAGCTTGATTGAATTTGTAGGTTTGATATATACTTTTGGAAAGTATATGATCAACACCTGGGTATGATATATGCTTTTGGAAAGTATATGATCAATACCAACTCCTAATGATCGAATGAGAAAACATAATGATAAAACCCTGAAGGAGACAGTTTAAAAGAGATCTAAAACTTCGGGTTTAATCTGGGTCTTCTAGTATGCAGGATGTACATGTATTAGGAATACCTGAGGGTGATGTGACCATAAACGATTATATAACCATGACGCTTCCATTCCTAGGGAGTGATGAAACAGGTCTGGATTTTAGTGACTCCTCTCAGTAGAGAAATGATTTGATCTTGGTCCAATTGTTGGACATTGATCTGAATGCGATTCAGATACAATGAGAAGATTAGATTTGCGATCTTGATTTAATCAAGCATCTATGAGAGGTACGTGAGATCCGGATTTGAGATGTGATCTCAATATTCAAGTCACTATACGTGGAACAATACAATCGCCCTGTCCTTATCTCCATGTATCCGTGGAAAAAGCGCATTATCCTTGAATGAGTTCATGGATAATTTCATTGTTGATACATGTATCCAAGCATTGAGAAAATTGATAATTAAATGTGATTTAATTATCATAGATAATATGAATTTGATTCATATTATAAGGAGAGTTATCTGAGATAATTAAATGTGACTTAATTATAAAAAAATGTGAATAATGTGAATGTGATTCATATTATTTGGCACATAAGAATAGAGATCTAGGATGATTAAATACGATTTAATTATCATGGATATGAATAATATGGATAACACTATCCATATTAATTATATATATTATAAATATGATTTATAATATATTAGAGAAAACATATTGTGATTTATATTTGTTAATTAATTATTGATATAAACTAGATTCACATTGAATGATTAATTAAAATATAATTTACATTTTGTTTTGGGATGTGAATTTGATTCACATTTTTCCAATGGAATGATTGCAATATTTCACAAGATAATTATGAATTATTTTTGTGAAATAATTTACAACAATTGTTGTTGTAAATCCTGGAGATATCATGAGATAATGGTATCTCATGAGATAATGAGATCTCATGAGATGTTGGTAGCCGTCCCCCTTTTTAGGGGTTATGGTTAATTTCCTCATTATCTCCAATGATAATTAATTGATTTGGTTTGAATTTAAATTTAAATATATTGATTTATCTATATATATTAAATTAAATTAAATTAATTGTTGTTGTATTTTTACAAGAAGATCAAAGCCATTGAAAGAAACACAAATCAATCTCAACCATTGATTGTGTGTTGTGTATGGATTGGGATCCATGGACTCCCAATACCCTATATAAGAAGAGGCACCCCTTGCTCTTTGATATACACAATTATGAATGCTTTATCTCTCTCTCTTTATCCACATGCCAAGCCTCTCTCTCTCATAGTGACCGTCCACCATGGAGCCATTGTGAGAGTCGTCATCGACACATCATCGTCGTTATGCTGCCGTATCATCTACTCGTGGATCTCCATCTCCTTCGATGCGTCTCGCTGGTGAAGAAGATGTTGGATCTCATGTGAAGAGATCAGGACATCTGTCACTTGGATCATCAACATGGATTGCGAGGAGCACGCGTCTCATCAACGCGCTCGCAAGCGTCTCCTCCGTCGGATCGGACTTGAGACAAGAGGTCTTTTTATTTAGAGACTCGATTGCAACCACACTTCATGAGGTAAACCTTATACCTAATTGTGGTTTAGATGAAATGATTTGAGAAAGGTTCTTGGATCATGTGGTTTCATCATATTAAAATTTTTAAATTCCGTTGCATCGAGCAACTAGTACGACTAGTCGCTCCCGATCGTATATGATGCGATCCACACACTTCCGTGATGCACTTGAGGATCTTCCCATATCCTTCAAGTGATATCAGAGCCAAGTTTACAGAGGTTTTGGATATGAGCCATGAACCTACGAAGCTTTGGGCTCGTTTGGGTTCATGAAGATTTTAGCATTTCAATTTTCTCAGCCCTGTCTTGTGATAAAATTTCGGCCCTATTTAAAACATTTAAACATGAAATTTAATTTTGATAATGTTCTCCATTAATTAAGGAAACAGTAGGATTTGATTTTACGTGATTTGGAATCCTATAACTCAAGTTATGATGTTTTTAATAACCATATATCAACTGTTTTAGGGATGGTGGTTAGTGACGTAATTAAAGAGTTAATTACGGATCATAAACACCTGGAAATACATAATTATAACTTTATTCTATTTTAAATCAAATTGGCAAACAAAATAAATTTAGTTTGCATTAATTGGATTTAAATTGATCGAGTTATGTTGATTTTAGTGAGTAGGGGTCACTGTTGGAAATGAACAAACTTGATCATGAACCTTGTGATTGTCATTCAAATAAATTAATGAAAATTAATTGTTAATTTTTTGAAATGATTATAGATAAATATTTGTGAAATATTTAAAGATGATAATTATTTCCTTGAATGATATTGCATTAACTAAAATGATAAGATAGTTAATCTTGATCACAATTGGTTAATATGAAATTTCCAACAAACATTGTTTTCATGAAAACTCTTGTTTATCCTACAATAGTTGTAGGACAACTTTTACATGCAAAACTATGTTGCTTGAATAGGATTGGGGATTCTTTTAGCAAATCTCCTTATAATATTATCAAAATGGTTTCGATGAATATTATATGGTATAACTTCGGTTGAAAAACCAATGAACATCTCAAGTACAAAGTGATTGACTCGGCATTCTTTTTTTCCCTAGGCAGATATGGTGCCTAGTCGGGGAGCGTTGGGGTAGCAGGTTGCACTGTATATGGTCTGTCCCACTCCTATCGGTACTGGCCATGACAGTGGGTAGAGAATGAATGATGCTTGAGAGATCATGATGTATTTTCTAATTATTAAAATTTGAATAATACGTATTTGAGATAATATCATAATTCAAGTAACAATTAAGAATATTTGTTGGATATTAATTGGATCATTAATTTAATATAATTAGATTAATTGGAATCCAATTAAAAGTTAAACACTCTATTTTTAATAGAGTTGTTATTTCTTTTGGAAGAATTAATATAATGAATATGATTCATAATGATTAATTAAAATTTGAATATGAGGTGGAGGATCACATAAGTGACATCCATGGTCTCATGTCAAAGCAAAGGGTTTCGCTGCCAAGGGTTGTATATAAGAGACGACTATCCGAAGTGACAAATCCTCATACAAGTTCACCTGAATCGAGCCTTTTACTTCTCGAAAGAGTAAGGCCGTATGCGTAGTGACCCCAGTATCGGTTCCTCATATTATTGGGGCGATACTGGATTGCGCATAGCGAGTATTAAGCTTGTTGATGGTTGGTTCAATTAACAACGGTTCAACATCACCTTAGGGGTGGTGGGCCCGGGTGTTAAAGACCGAATTGGGAAATGCAAGTTGGAGTTGCAAGGCGGAATGAGTTCCCGCTTCTTTTTGTCTGAGTTGTAGTTTCTCATATTATTGGGATGCAACAAAGATAGGAAAGGAGATCCCAGATCTTGCTACAGATATGATGGTAAGAATATCTCTTACATTGAAAGTGATTAAGGGAATGAACTTTCAATGTTGACAAGGCAAGACAACTTTGATATAAAAATTCCCAAATCAAAGTAAAATATGTATATATTTATATAATTTTCTTATTTCAAATAATACTCATTAAACCCACTCAAAACTATACTCAATAATAACCAGTGTAATATCATGAATTAAATTCATGATCAAGATATTATCCTTGCAATTGTACACATAATGTATATGGTTGCAATATGCAAGTTTTCCTCAACGTAATGAGGAATTGCAATTAAATAAGACAATAAGACATCACTTTATGGTTCACATGTCTCTTTAGTCTTGATCTTTCATCAAGGGTACTTTGGAAGTGACATGTCGATGATGATCATAATTGTCAAATTAATCCTTATAAAATCTAAGAGGATGTTTTGGCATACATATGTGCTCTAGACATTTAATCATGAATGACATGGTTCTCTACATTATGCAGAATGATAGCTCAGAAGAGATGATGTAATCAAAATGTTTGAATACCTACCTGAACCAAAGTTTTTGAGTTAAGATGGATGTAGAAATGATGAGTGTCATCATTCTACTGTCTATACGCAAGTAATTCATGAAGCTTCATAATAATCAGATTGTATGAATTAAATGAAACATATATAAAAGTTTAAATCTCTCATTTTGAAATCCTTTTGAATTTAACATAAGAGATCCTTTATCTTAAGCAATGGTTGTTTATAGATGAAGGGAGCGCAGTTGAAGCATCGGTCAGACCCAAGTAAGAAGGAAAGTCAAAGAGTTGACCTACTTCTGTGACTTCCATATGGCATCTAGATAATTGGATGAATGCTAATACTACAATGAGCCGATGTATTGATAGTATGACTATCTGGACTATCTAGGATCCTTAGAGAAGGACTCGGATAGTGCATCGAAATAATCTACATTTAATCATTGAAATTGACTTTCTTATAAGATAAGATCAAAGTCTAAAATTGCATATCATTCTTCTAGTGACACTTACCCTTGTTTCATATGTTGTAAAAGATTAATAAATTTGATCTTAAGGTTTAACATCCATCTATATGGGAATTGATAAAATTGTTGCAACAATCTCCATAGGATAGATAGACTTCATATTTTCAACGGGAGAGCCCTTGGTCTTAGAGAATGTCTTTATGACCTAGATATTAGAATACATTCATTGTTGGAGATGAACATGTATTCTGGAATAGACTTATCATAAAGAGTTATGATAGTAGACTCCACTAAATTAGAATATTAATGAAATATTCATTAACTTTTGTAATACTGAAAATTAAACCTTAATAGATTAATAGGAGGATGAAGATCATTTGACAATGATCTGGCATCGAGTCTTAGACATATGTCTATTGATATGATCGATAGACTAGTGAGACATTGAACTTTAGATTGTGTAAAGGTTCAAGTCTTACATACTTGTGAATATTATATTCCAAGTAAATATGTCAAATACACTCTTCTTTGAGAATTGTGTAAGATGCCAAGCTATTCAATATCTCATACATATTGATGTATGTGGATCATCTGTATCATAATAAACATTGATGATATGTGATATCATTCGATGATTATTTGTGATATGAGGTTCCTTCCTTTCACCTTAGAAACCTTTGAAATGTTCAAAGATTTCACAATTTTGGTTTAAAACCAAAGTTTGAAGGAAGATGAAATGAATTTGATCTAACATAGGTAGCAAGTACCTATTAGATGAATTCAAGGTATACCTTATGGAGATAGGAATATCATTCCTATCTCATTTCTCCTAATACACCTAAACTCAATGGAATTGTAGAGAGATACAATTAGATCATGTGTGATATGATTTGATAAATGACTAATCTTAGCATAGTTATCTCTTAGTTTCCAAGGTATATATGTAGTACAGACTACAATATATATCCTTAATAAGGTTCCATGCAAGTAAGCTGAAACTAGCACCAGAGAGTGCTACTTCATAAGTAAAATAAAGAATGGTATTGGATGCCTACTTTATGACCTTGAGATTTTTAAAGAATTTCATCTCTAAGAATATGATTCTAAGATGATGACTTTCTTGAGAATTAAGATGAAAATGAAGAAAAGGAACTCATTGAATCTTGAGAAGATAATGAGGCTCCTTAAGTCGGAAACTAAGAGGACAAGTAAAGATGAAACACTAATACCTCTTCAAATGAGTTTGAAGATGAATTCCATGTGCTAGATAAGTCTGATAATGATCTGACTTCATATGATGAAGCTTCTGAAGATCATGACATGGAGAGATGGATGTTAGTAGTAAAGTCTAATTGTAGACTTCATATACAAGTGTTATATATAGACCCTCAAGGATCCACCTATAAGGGTAAGACTCGTTAAGATTTAAATCGATCTTAAAGGGAAAGAGGGAACCTTGTGAGAAGGTAAAGAACTTCAAAGCACGGCTCGTATCCACAAGATATACACGAAGAGAAGACATCGCTTGCTATGAGACTTCCTCTTCAGTAACCATGCTTAAACCCATCAGAATATTGCTAACTGTTGAAACGACTCCCACAACCCTTGTTAATTCGATCAAATTAATGGTCAAATTGATTACTAATGTTCGTTGCAGTCGGATAATAAGAGCAGATCAAAAACCACTTTTAATTAAAGCAAGTTAATCTCGAGCGGTAATTTTTTTTACTTGGGCAAGCCCAAGGTCGAACTCAGGGAGGCAGATGTCTCCTTAGGTAGATTTTTAGCAAAGAACGAGGTTTGATTTTCAGTGGATATATTTTTTTCTTTCTTTTTCAAGATTTTATGCAAGACACATGCACAATCCAGCCAAATTAGAAGTTAATTCAGATAAGTGTTCAAATTAAGTCCAAAAATTTCGAAACTTGGCCAGATGATAAAATGCAATGAAATTAAGGTAACTAATTTTTTTAAAATTTTCTGACACTAAATGAATTTATTGTGAATTAAAAATGAATGCAAGGCGATTTTGACTAAATTAATTTTAATAAATACCAAATCACACTATTTCCAGATATAAAAATTATCCCAGATTGACCTAAGTGTGAAGAATCCAGGAAAATTAATAAACCTAAATTTTTATGTAAAATGGACCTATTAAAAATTAATTAAGGAAATCACTAAATGATTTATTTAGGACTCTGGATGCGTGCAATTGAGATGAAAGTTTTATGCAATGTGAACCAAATTATCCTAAATCTAATGTGATTTTTTTGGGGATTTTTGGAGTCACAAAGAAATTACTATCAATTAAAAGGCATAAATGGGCAAAATATAGAAAAATTGAACCAATTAATTAATATAAAAATCCATTGATACTACAAAAGTATGCCAAGCGTCACATAATGAAGAGGACAATGTAAGCTACACAATGCAATTTTCTAAATTAGAAAATGAATTAAAATGAGTGCCTAAATATGCGTGCAAAGACGGGTATAAATGCAATTACAAGAATTAAATTTATAAAGATAAAACGTGCTGACGGGGACCAATATGCAATTACCTATAATGCTAAGGGGGTGGATGCAAATTTCCACAGAACACGTGATCCTCGCGTGGGGTCTTATGGCAGGGACTGAAATACAATTTTGAAACCTTCAGGGGCCTCGATGCAAATAACCCAGGACGCACGTGTGAATCACGTGGGGGGTCCCAGGCTCGGTGGTCTTCGGAGGCTCGGAGCGAGGCTCGGGTGGCTCTGGAGGTTCGGATCTAGCTTAGAGTAGCTTCAGGTGATCCGAGCCTAGTGGTCGGGGAGGAGGCTCGGATCGGGCGACGTGGCGTGACGTGGACCATGGGATCAAGGATGATCCAACGGTGATGAACTGCTGGCGCATGGTGTGTCTGGGTCCGTCAGATCAGTGATCGATCCAATAGTGATGGGCCGCTCCTGAGGCGATGATGTGGCGCGATCTGGATGCATAGGATCCGCCTGATCCTACGGCCACAGGGCGTGGCGACTTGGATGGCTCCTGGTCGTTCGATCAAAAGGATCGAACGACTGCTAGTTGTCATCCCAAACGGTCCTCCGCCTCCTACGGCAAAGAAGACTGGGCTCCGACGAAGCTGTCCTAGCCCCGCCGCATCCTCTCGTCGTCGGCGAAGGATGCTGGAGGCTCTGGAGCAGCTCGAAAGATTCGTGGAGAGGCGGCGGAGCATCCAACGATGTTGGCTGAGGCTGGAGTGAGCTGGAGGCCACTGGAGATGGAGCTCAAAGATGCGCCGGTAATGTCTCCGACCAATCAAAGAGATGGTACCTGCAAGGGGTTAGAAGATAGACGAAGCACGCGAACTGTTCATGGAGTTGTCAGGAAGGGAATGCGTGGCCTGTGGAGCAGTAAGGTGGTCCGGTGGTCGAGCTACGCCAAGGTGGCGGAGCTGGTGTCGGTGGAAGGTGAAGTACCTTGGCGAAGGAAACTAAGGGTAGAGCAAAGATCAGATCTCCCTTGCAGAGCTTGGAGGATGCTTGGCAGAGCGGGATGATGCTCGTGGACGATAAATAAATCGGAGAAGGAAAAGGAAAAACAAGAAGAAGATCGGGGAAGCGATGGAGGGTTCTACCTAGTATTAGAAGCTCAGAGGGGGCTTCTAGATCATCGCTCGAAGGCCGGTAGGAGTCCTGAGCTCGTGCATCACCTTGGAGGAGCTGCGACACGGCGGTGGTGGGCCGTGGATCTCGCTGGAGGTGATCTCGGTCTTTACTCGACCTAAGGACAAATTGTTGTCACCAATCTGAAGGTGGAAGCTCGGAGACACTCTCCGTGGTGGCGGATGGGGGTGAAAGTGGCTGGGGCGACTGATTTATAGGATGAAGGTGACGGGGTAGCTGGCGACGAGGTGGTGTTTGTGGGGGTCGTGGAGCGACTTTGAGGGTCGTCATGGAGGTTGAGGGGGCTGGAAACGATAGGGACGAGTGGACGACGTCGTGGTGGTGTCAAGTGGATGAGAAGGTGATCGGTGTGGTGCCCAAAATAGAAAAGGGGTGGCCCCTTGCACACGGTGGAAGACGTGGGCGCGGGGCGTGCGGAGGTTGATGACGATCTCTTGGCCATTGGATCAGGCGATCCAACAAACCAGAAGGAGGCGCGGATCGACGCTTGGGATCAGATCTATGGCGTGAGATCAGAGGGCTAGGATGTTGCCATGTGGCATACTGGAGGTGAAGCGCCAGCGGACGGATGAGATGGACTCAGGGATTTGATCGAATGGCAGAGAGAACGAAGTTTTTGAGCTGTTATGATGGAGTGAATCGGATGGATGAGATGACGCCACGTGGTGCGAGCCTGATGAGGCGCTAGCGGGCGGTGAAGATGCGATCTAGGGATTGATCTGACGGTGTGGGATTAAGGCGTACGTGGAGGTCCTTGGATCGTTGGATTTGGATTTAGATCCAACGGCCAGGGATGCGGGCGGACTGGTCAAAGGGAGCGGGCCGCGTGGCACAATCAGAGGGCACCACGTGGCCAGCTCTGAGTGGATGAAAAGAAAATTAAGATTAGAGGGAGAAGGAGGCCGAATTTGGAAAAACTCAAACCATGAAAGTTGTAGATCTCAATGAGAAAAAGTTTTATGTTGACCAAAAACAGAGATGAGGTCAAATGTGATACAAAAATACACGAATACAAATATACATATGTATAGTATACAAGGAGGCCAAAAAACCCAAGCTTCGCCTACGAGCTCCGAATTGAATAAAGTTAGTCTCATTTTAAAGGTCTCTGGATATGTATTCATCTGAAGGTGAGTAGACCTAATTCGGAGTTGGTGAGAGGGAGATATGAGGATTCTAAGGTATAGGGTTTTGGGGCTTTATTAGGTATTTTACAAGATAGGAACTCTGGCCTTCTTTCCTATAATAAATCCAAAAATAATAAAATAAATTTCGAAAATAAAGAAAATGGGGTGACATGTGGCGGCTCCAGGAGCTGCCACATGTCACTCCTAAAAAATTCAAAGATTAAATTAAACAAAATAAAAAGAAATAACAAAAGGGATCTATGACTTTCGTGAAGGGCCGAAAATCGAAGGAAATCATCTGTACAAAAATGTATTTTTGGGTGGTACCCTATAGGTATAAAATACCACATTTTTCTTTTATATTTTTTTATCATTTTTCAATAAGAGAAAAATCAAAATAAAAAATAGAGAAAATATGAGAAGAATATTTACAACTTAATCTATTTTTTTTGGATTTTTATAATGAAGAAAATAAAAGGATAAAATACAGGGATAAAACGGTCAATATGTACAATATACAAAAGGGGCCCAAAACCCAAGTTTGTGGTGATGTGCTAGAGATATAAACAAATAGGGAAAAAATGATGGTGTGATGGTGGTGGTGGAAGGGATGATATGTGGTATGCTAAAAAAATTTGCAAAGATAAAATGATGACAAGATGAAAATAAAATTACCTAAGATGGACGGTCGCTTATGATGTGCAAATTTGATTGTGGAGGGAATAAAATACAGATTAATAGGTGGATATTTTACAAGTGGATTGGCTTCTTATTTAAATGCAAAGATGAATGCTAAAATGCATATCTTGTGGATTGATGCATGAATGCTGTTTATGCAAGGTAAAGGGAAATATGATGCTAAATACCCGGGGACAATGCTCTATTTTCAACTTTAAGAGTGATGAATCACAGATTCATCAACCCCCTATACTTAAACCTTGCTCATCCCTGAGCAACTAAAATGAAATGCAAAAGTGAAATGATTTTGGGTTACATACCAAGGTCATGAACAAAAGTTGAAAATGGAGCTTGAGTCAACCTTTGGATTAATTGTGTGGCGGAACCTCATTGGGATCTGAACTTAAGACCTAACAGACTTCAAGTTCCACAAGTCTTCTATTCAAGACTCCTTAATAGTCAGGTCAGAACAAATCCTCAAACGCAAATTTCTGATGACTATGATTCTTACTTGTACTGTGTAAGTGAAATGTAACTCTCCACATCAGAAATGGCTCAGAAACAACCTCCTCTAACAAGGTAACTCAAATAACCCGGTCCAGTAACTCTTTCCTCGAGGAGTGGGGTATTCCCTTCTAAGTTCAAGTGCGACCAACTCAAGAGGAGGGGGTAGAGAAAAGAATGGGCGGCAGCCAGTGTAGCTACCTATCCCGGGATGCCTGACTAGTGTAGCCAAGTCATCCAGCTGCATTTCTTTGCTAATATACATACTTTGACATGTATTTTATTTTCACTTGGACCTGTCTAATTTTTCTGGAGTTTTTGCAATTTTTTCGAACTATATACAGGGGCAACATGTACATCAGGAGTTTTTCCTCTTGAGCCAGTAGACTATCCCTCTTTTGAAGCATTATTGCAACCAACAGCATCCTGTCCTCAAACTTCAACACCGCTAGACTAGGTTGAGATGCACTACCCTCCCTAGAGGAGGACGGATGTTTCCACCCGTGTGTTACTCCAAGCTAAAGGATTCTACCTCCTCACCACCTCATCAATGAAGAGCTACGTGCATTGTGCTTGTCCAAGTTAGGTCACTGTCTAAAAGAATCATGCGTGTGCATGAGATATTCTACTTAGGCTAATCAAGATGACATGTGAACATAGACTTGCGGACTCAAAGAATTAAGTCACTTAACCTGAAAAATCTTAACTCCGGTTCCTATAAGGTTCCTCTGAAATTAGGTGGATTAAGGTCAAATCAAGTCCATCCTCAATATCTACTTATAACTTGGTTCAGAACCCACTAGCTTTTCACCTTGCATATGCAAGATATGCAGATGAGATGCAGATGACATGCTATGAAATGGAAGACTCTTTTTCTTTCTTTTCTGATGATATGCAAGAGTAAATAAGAAGCCTTTGAATTTTTCACATTTTTTTCAATTATTTGGTATACCTCCTATGTTACACCATTTTACATACAAGTGTATTTTACAAAAAGTTTCTCCAAATTTTACCCAGTCCGTAATTATTGCATAATATATACAAAGATACATGAAAGTACGAGCTATGGGTAAAGTATATATGTAATATATACACGCCCCCCTATACTTAGCATGTGCTATGTCCTCAGAGCACGAAAAGCTAGGAAAAAACATAGCTCGTGCTAAGTGTAAGAGAGCCAAAGAGAATGAAAAATGTAAAGAAGTCGTCCTGCCCCCCCCCCCCCATACTTAGGCTCTGGCAGCCTAAGTGTAGAAGAAGAACAAAAATGGGGTCGACGGGGTCAAGAAGAGAAATGGATGAATATACAATGCGGGCATCGGTCCCCCCATACTTAGGCTCAGGTCAGCCTAAGTATAGGACTGAAGTGAGTATGAGGACCAATGTGATCTGGAGGATGTACAGAGAACAAATTCAGGTGGCTCATCCCTCCTATACTTAGGATCTCGTCATCCTAACTATAGTCCAAGATGGTGATCAATGAAGCTGGGATGAGTTACTAGAGTCACAGGGGAGAAAGGACAGAATGTACAGGAATGACGGTATATACAAGTGAGTCGGTCTGAATCTTACAAGATGCTGCCGATGGCTAGAGCTCACTGCAACAAGGTCTCATGCGCGGCTCGAGGTGTATCTGCTGAATCTGTCTCACGCATAAATACAATCTCCTCAACAAGGACTAACTGCTCATTGGATTTGATAAAGTGTTTCAACAATTGTGCATTCACTAGGAATGTCGGTGCGTCATCTGCGAGATCTGAGATCTCGACACATCCACTATCATGCACCGTACGGACGATAAATGGGCCTGTCCACTTGGATTTCAACTTGCCTTGGAAGATCTGCAGCCTAGCATTAAACAACCATACCTTCTGTCCAGGAACAAAGGTCTTTCGTCTGATATATCAATCGTGCCAACGCTTAACCTTGTCCTTGTACACTAAACTGTTGTCATATACACGGTTTCTGACTTCCACAAGCTCATTCAGATCCATATCTCTCTGCTTCTGCCCAAGGTGCATGTTCCAATTGACCTTCTTGATTGCCCATTCTGATTTATGCACTAGTTCTGCGGGAAAATGGCACGGCTTTCCAAATACCATTCGGAATGGGGAGGTTCCTAACGGTGTCTTGTAAGCTGTCCTATACGCCCATAGGACATGATCCAAGATCTGAGACCAGTCCTTCCTGTCTGGACGGACAAGCTTTTACAATATAGTCTTCACCTCCCTATTCGACACCTCGGCCATACCATTAGTCTGTGGGTGGTAAGGACTAGCGACACGGTGTTCGGTGTTGTAGTCCTTCAAGAGTTTCTTCATCTCCCGGTTTACAAAGTGGCTACCCCCATCTGATATCATCATTTTAGGGATCCCGAACCTAGAGATGATATGCTCTCTGATGAATTTACAGACAGTCCTGCTGTCCACGGCTCGGGTCGGGATAGCCTCCACCCACCTGGATAGGTAGTCTACCGCAAGAAGGATGTATTCAAATACGTGGCTCACAGGGAATGGGCCCATGAAATCGATGCCCCAGGCGTCAAAGACATCACAAATGATGACATGCTGCATAGGCATCTCATCCTTGGAACCAACGGTTCTTCCCATTCTCTGACATACTGGGCACGACTTCACAAATGTGATGGCATCACAAAACAGAGTTGGCCAGTAAAAGCCACACTGAAGTACCTTCCATGCAGTCCTCTTCCCGGAGTGGTGTTCTCCTGCCTCCAAGCTGTGGCATAAAGAAAGGACACTCTGGTATTCCTCCTGAGGAATACACCATCTCTAGACACAATGTGGTCCTTCAAAGAAAAGGATCGGATCCACCCAATGGTAGTGTCTAGCATCCGACTTCAGTCGGTCGATGTGGCTCTTGGGCCAACCCTCAGGAACCTTCTTGGAGACAAGATAGTTCACGATAATCAAACTCCTGGATAAGCAAAATCCACCAAAGAAAACGTGCCTTCGCATCCTTCTTCTCCATCAAGTATCGTAGCGTCGTGCGGTTAGTGAACACAATTACCTTAGATCCAATTAAGTAAGATCTGAACTTGTCCAAGGCAAACACTGCCGCAAGCATCTCCTTTTCAGTAACTGTATAGTTACGTTGAGCGGTATCAAGCACTTTGCTTGCGTAGTGGATTGCAAAACTGGACGCCATCCCTCCTCTGTCCTAACATAGCCTCAACAACAAGTCTGAGGCATCCGTCATGATCTCAAAAGGTAGAGACCAATCTGGGGCTTGTAGGATCGGGGGCGTCCATGATCATTCCCTGTAATAGCTTAAAGGCCTCAAGACATTTGTGATCAACAATAAACTCCATGTCTTTGCCTAAAAGCTCAGTTAGCGGTCGGGCAATCTTAGAAAAATCCTTGATGAATCTCCGATAGAATCCGACATACCCGAGGAACGACCGCAACTGCTTAACGTTGGTTGGTGGCTAGAGTCGTCTGATCACATCCACCTTGACAGGGTCAACCTCCATTCCTCTCTTGGAGATGACATGCCCCAACACAATGCCCTCCGTCACCATGAAGTGACTTTTCTTTCAGGAGAGCACCAGATTAACCTCACAACAACGTTTGAAGACTCGATCCAGATTCCCAAGACAGGAATCGAAGGAATCGCCGTCGACCGAGAAGTTGTCCATGAAGACTTCTAGGAATTCACCGACCATTTCGGCGAATACAACAATCATGCACCTTTGAAAAGTACCCAGAGCATTGCATAACCCAAAGGCATGCGCCTGAAAGCATAGGTACCAAAGGGGCATGTGAACGTGGTCTTTTCCTGGTCCTCCGGAGCTATGGATACTTGATTATAGCCTGAGAACCCATCCAAGAAATAGAAGAATTCTTTCCCCGCTAGTCTCTCCAGGATTTGATCAATGAATGGTAGGGGGAAATGATCCTTCTTCGTCGCGGCATTCAGGCATCTTTAATCCACACAAACGCGCCACGACGTAGGCACTCGCTTCACGATCTCCTCTCCGTCCTCGTTGGTGGTCGTCTGAATTCTCGACTTTTTTGAGACCACGTGGATCGGTGCCACCCATTTAGAGTCAGAGATGGGATAAATGAAACCCGCGCTGCACCATTTCTCTATCTCCTTATTCACTACCTCTCGTAAATTTGGATTCAAACAACATTGGAATACACGAGAGGGTTTGGCTTCATTCTCCAAGTAGATATGGTGCGAACACAGAGCCGGATTTATCCCGTGGAGATCGGAAATGCTCCAGCCTATTGCCTTGTGGTTTTTTTTCCAGGATCTCTAGCAAGCGAGATTCCTGCTCCTTGGTCAATCACGAACTGATGATGACCGGATATTTCTTTTCTTGACTCGCAAGGAAGGCGTATTTTAGTGTTCTGGGTAAAGGCTTGAGCTCAGGTAAGATGTGATCGTCTAGGAAATCTGGATCAATCGAATCTGGTTCGGTGTTGGAAGTGGTTGGATCTTTCTTTGTAATTGCTGCCACCAAGTTATTCGGCTCTGGAGTCGGATCGTCAAAGGTCTCCATGCGATCGACAAAAGCCAAGTCTGACTCGTCATCCTCATCTTCCGATTGTCCTATAAATGGAAGGACTGACAGGCCGAGCTGGGCCTCTAAGTCATCGAAGATGTAGGGGAATGAGGATCTGAGCTATACTCATTTCTGAGGACCTCGCATACTGACTCATGCACAAGATCATCTCCAGAGGGGAGGGACTCATAAGTGCTGGCTGGGTTTTGTCTCCATGGCCCAACTGTGTCTGCATAGTCGCAGTCTGCTTCGGTTGAAGAGTACTCGGTGCTGGATTCGGAATCCGGTCTCTGCCATCTGGTTTGCTTCATCTCAAGTTCCTCATCTCCGCATGGAGTTTGGAACTGGATTTTCCCGATCTTATAATCAAACAAGGCCCCCGCTATTCTAAGGAAGGGCCTACCTAAGATGATATGGGAATCTCACCAATTACGAGGGGGACAGTGAAGTCCACCGTGTATTCTTGACCCTCGACTTTGATTACAACATTCCTCAATTCTCCTTGGGACCTCTCGGTTGATTTATCTGCGAATTGAAGGATGGCTCTAGATTTCCTAAGAGGTCCGAGATTAAGCCGCTCATAGACGGCTGTAGGCATTAAGTTGATTGAGGAGCCGTTATCTAGGAGAGTGCATGCAAATACAATATCATCAACATGACTCACTACATAATGTGCACCCATGTCTCATCGTTTCCTTGGAAACGAGTTCTTTATTTCACAAGTCGTGGCTACTGATAGAACGTGTTTCTCAACATGGCTTTTAGTCTTTCTGCTAACCCTAGTAGGTGTGCATCTCACCTTAAGGTATTTCTAGAATGCAGGTGTCATTTCCAAGTACTTGTCAAAGGGGATTGTGATCTTGATATATTTGTTGCAGAACTCTGCCATCTCAGGGTCATCTTTTTGGATTTTTTAGTTTTCTTCTTTCCACCCTTAAGAGATCGGGGGAAAGGGATTACTGACTCCAACTCAGCTTTTGAAACTGAAATGTATTCAATGCAGGAACTGAATTCTGTACACGACTCGGACTCTAAAACAGACTCGGACTCTGACTTTGACTAAAAGGATTATGCTGTGGCGAAACTGGTGATGCGTCTTCCGTGAAATCTAGATGGTCCTCCTCAGACGGAGGTGCGGGCTCTTCGTCGATTTCATCGGACTCTCTGCTGGTGCGGGTTTGTTGCTGCTTCGAGGACCCAGAAGTCCTCTTCTTCTGCCAGTGGTGGTGATGGTGGTGCTGCTCCTCTTCTGCCTCCAAGTTCTCCTCAGGTAGATACTTGGCGGCTCCTTCCTCCGGTGCCCGTGCCCAATTAGGTATGATCATTGTCCTTCCGCTCTTGAGGGACATATGGTTCACATTATCATACGAAAGGGTCTCATGTTCAGATAAAGAGTTATCTGAATAATATACCTGATCACGAGGTCGGTTCTGGACTTGAGTTAAGCTGTTCGGGTTGGCATGAACTTGGGTAGGAATTTGGGTCTTTAGTGCCATTTGTTAATCCTCGGTACAAGAGACACGATTCAGATCGGTTCTCATATCTAGATAGTCATTTTGTATTTCTTGGACCCTATCAGACAGCATCTGGATCACCAAGGTGAGGGACTCCAATTCGGTGGGCTGGGCTGGTTGATGCTGACTTGCGGATGAGGTTCTATACTGGTCCTGTTGGCCATGCCGATACTGCTGCTACTGATGGGACGGTGATGGGCCCTGCTGGCCCGAGTGAAATGTACGCTGCTGCTGCTGGTGCTGTTGAGGCTGGTACCCTCATTCGGGCCTAGACTGAACAAAGCGTGGTGGGGGGACAGAGCTGGTTTCTTGGTAAGCTGGGGAAGGTCGGTGGGGCTGACCGTTCCCTATCCATGATTGTTAGCCGACGGGGTCACGACTGTACCACAGCTCGTTGATCTCGAACACCTGCGGAGGCTCCTCGTATCCGGCTTCCACTTGTGGGGGTGCATGCTGGTCCTGCTGGGTGTAAGTCTGTTCCTCTACCCAGCCACTCTGAGGCCTCGATGCCTATTCCTGTATAAGATGGACTCGGTGTACAGGTACATGTGGTGCAGAAGGGGCAGGTAGCTTTATCTTAGATACCCTTTCAGTAAGTTCCTCCACTTGCTTCGGTAAACGCAAGAGAGACTCAAGGTCAGTGACCCTCTTGTGGATCTGCTCGACCATGGTTAACTTGTCAGCTATCATCCCCATGATGGGAATGAGGTCCTTTGTCATATCCGCTACAGTCCTCCTAGTTGTCTCATTGGATAGAATTGATGGAGACAACTGATAGGCCCTGGTGGCCTGCGACCTGCCTGTCTCTGCCATCTGCTCTAGTATTTTCCATGCAACATTCTCATTCTTGTTCAGATAGCTTCCTCTACAGGAGGCACTGACTAACCCCTGCATCTCCGGGGTCAATCCACAAAACAAGGTCTGGACTAAGATCACTTTAGAAATGCCATGGCAGGGACATTACTGAATTAGGTCATTAAACCTATCCCAGGCCTCATGGAATGGTTCACTGGGTCCCTGGGAGAAACTAGAGATCTTCGTTCTCATTTGATTAGTCCTACCGAGGGGGTAGAACTTCTTCAGGAAAAGGTCCTTGAACTGCATCCAGGTTGTACATATCACCCCAAGATTTTTCAACCAAGTGCTGCCTTATCTCCCAAGGCGAATGGGGTGGCCTTCAGTCGGATGTAATCTTGCCCAACCCTAGGGTGACTAAGGTTGTTGCAAACCAGCTCGAAGTCTCTGAGGAAGGCATATGGTTCTTCATTCGCATGTCCACTAAACTTCGATAGCAGGCTAAGGAAGTGGGGCTTGAGCTCGAATGCTTCGAGGGGAACCGCTGGTGCCAACCAACTTTGCATCTCATTCTCTACTGGGTTATAGGCATCAACCATTGGTCGGTCGATTCCTCCTGCCGCAATGATTTGTCCCATTCTTGCTGTAAGATCCTCATTCTGTTGTTCGGCGGTGGCGACGCGAGCCAAGACTTACTGGAGTGGGTCATCTTGGTGTTCTCCCTCGTCTGAGGGTCGCTTTGGTGGCATCTTGTCCTCTAGTCCTGGGAAATGGAAATGATCTGGATTAGAGGATACCTCAAGGAAGGGATTCTTATCGAGGCGATGGTCTTCCTCGGTAAGCTCAGAGGAGAGGAAAGGGTTGGTTTGAGAGTAACCACCCTGGGTGTGAGGGATCCAGAACTCAAGAGGGTCATGAGCTCTGGGTGGTCCAGTTGTGCTTGGTCCGGTGAAGATGATTTTCGTAGGGTACTCACAGAGAGATTGGCGAATAATGTGCCGATATTCTCTCAGTCAGTCATCTTGAATTGGCGAGAAGAATCGGGAGTTCTAAGTAAAGATAAGATTTTACTCCTACCTGAAGCAAGCAATACAATCCAAACCCTGTAGTTTAACACTCAACACTGTGAAGGAC
Organism: Ottelia alismoides; assembly: GCA_037367405.1. NCBI lineage: Eukaryota > Viridiplantae > Streptophyta > Magnoliopsida > Alismatales > Hydrocharitaceae > Ottelia > Ottelia alismoides. Next base: position 37,475 of record JAZKJV010004530.1, on the reverse strand, counting down.
CTGAAAGCAAGTCCAATTAATCTGGTTGATTTTAAGTGTGATTTTCAATCAAATAGCAAAGGTTACGTGGCCTAGAGGGAAGTCGGCTTAAAGCTGGACGCGTCTTCCCTGTTTAACCTGTCGCCTAAGATACCTGCGCCCTTCCTTTCTTCGCTCCTATCCCAAGTTGATGGATTCAAAGACCATGCCCCTATCTACCTGCAAGCAGGCGGAGGCTGACAAGGCTGGAACTTCGCCCCGAAGGGTTACTAGCAGCTTGTCTCGGAGTACCGCTGGTTCACCCCTGACTACCCGTAAACAGGCGGAGGCTACTTGGTACTAGTCGATGAACCTGAAAATATTCAACTCGTGATATTTGCTAGGATCAATTGGAACGTGATATGGAAGGTGGGGATTTGGGCTCTGCCTTAAGTTGTTCACACACACTCAAGTACCCTCACTCAGCCTGAAAACAAGGTCAGTGTTAATCTTCCACAAGTAGAGTTTCCAATTTTATTGAATTTTTTTGGTCAATAATGATTAGCAGTCCCGATTTTAAGCTAAGTTTTCACTGATTTAGTTCAATCCACACAACACGCCTATTGTCCGTCCCAATTTCCTTTAACTTAAGTTGGAAAACCAGGAGAGAGAAATCGAGAAAAGTCGATGCACGAAAAACAATGATGCTTATGCTGAGTGAAGAAGACTTTCACTGATCCCTTCGCTTTTATGCAGGATGCAAAACAGAATTGAAATCTTTACACTACATGCAAATGCAAACGACAAAATCTGCTCCTAGACAGACAGTTCTATTAGCGAGTGAAGAACAGGTTATTTTGACTAGATCTACAGTCTAAGTACGTCTTTTAAGTGTATTGTGTGGTCCTAAACATTTACGAGCACAAGCAAATCCTAGAGTGGCTCGAGCAGCCGCTAGTGCAAGCCTAATCTACAATTCAATCTACACAGTACACGGGGACACAGTTCCACTATCTTTACACACGCGAGAACCCAAACGGGAACCGCTGGAAATGATGCGAAAAAATAAAGAAATGAATAAAAATACAAGTTCTCTCAAATCACTCAAAAAATTAAAATGTAGGCTCCTCGAAGCGTCTTCGACTCCTCGCGTTCCTCGCACGGAAATAATTTGAGGTCAGATAGAGAACGACTCGAAAAATACAAAAATTAAAGGACAGAAAATATTCACAAGAAAATCGGGGGTCAGACTACCTGGGGATTGAAAGTCGAACACTCAGAAATTACTGCAAATTAACCTAAGCCGTGCCTCCTCGGCAACGACACCATTTTGAAACGGCTCCCACTACCCTTGTTAATTCAATCAAATTAATGGTCAAATTGATTACTAATGTTCGTTGCAGTCAGACAATAAGAGCAGATCAAAAACCACTTTTAATTAAAGCAAGTTAATCTCGAACTGCATTTTTTTTACTTGGGCAAGCCCAAGGTCGAACTCAGGGAGGCATCTATCTTCTTAGGTAGATTTTTAGCAAAGTCCGAGGTTTCATTTTCAGAGGATATATTTTTTTCTTTCTTTTTCAAGATTTTATGCGAGACACATGCACAATCCAGCCAAATTACAAGTTAATACATATAAGTGTTCAAATTAAGTCCGAAAATTCCGAAACTTGGACAGATGATGAAATGCAATGAAATTAAGGTACACTATTTTTTTAGAATTTTCTGACACTAAATGAATTTATTGTGAATTAAAAATGAATGCAAGGTGATTTTCACAAAATAAATTTTAGTAAATACCAAATCACATTATTTCCAGATATAAAAATTATCCCATATTCATCTAAGTGTGAAGAATCCAGGAAAACTAATAAACCTAAATTTTTATGTGAAATGGACCTATTAAAATTAATTAAGGAAATCACTAAATAATTTATTTAGGCCTCGAGATGCGTGCAATTGAGATGAAATTTTTATGCAATGTGAACCAAATTATCCTAAATCTAATGTGATTTTTTTGGGTATTTTTGGAGTCAGAGAGAAATTACTATCAATTAAAAGGCATAAATGAGCAAAATATAGCAAAATTGGACAACATAATTAATAGAAAATTCCACTGATACTACAAAATATGCCAAGTGTCACATAATGAAAAGGACAATGTAAGGTACACGATGCAATTTTCCAAATTAGAAAATGAATTAAAATGAGAGCCTAAATATGCGTGCAAAGACAAGGGTATGCAATTACCTATAATGTTGAGGAGTAGATGCAAATTTTCCACAAAACACGTGCTCCTCACATAGGGTCTCCTGGCAGGGACTGAAATGCAATTATGAAAACCTTTAGGGGCCTCGATGTAAATAACCCAGGACGCGCGTGCGGATCACGTGGGGGGTCCCAGGCTCGATGGTCTTCGGAGGCTCGGAGCGAGGCTCGGGTGGCTCTGGAGGTTCGGATCTGGCTCGGAGTAGCTTCGGGTGATCCGAGCCTAGTGGTCGAGGAGGAGGCTCGGATCGGGCAACGTGGCTCGACGTGGACCGTGGGATCAAGGATGATCCAACGGTGATGAACTGCTGGCACGTGGCATGTCTGGGTCCGTCAGATCAGTGATCGATCCAACGATGATGGGCCTCTCCTGAGGCGATGACATGTCATGATCTGGATGCGTAGGATCCGCCTGATCCTATGGCTGCGGGGCGTGGCGACATGGATGGCTACTGGTCGTTCGATCAAAAGGATTGAACGACTGCTAGCTGTCGTCCCCAACGGTCCTCCGCCTCCTGCGGTGGAGAAGACTGGGCTCCGGCAAAGCTGTCCTAGCTCCGCCGCGTCCTCCCGTCGTCGGCGAAGGATGCTGTAGGCTCTGGAGTAGCTCGGAAGATTCATAGAGAGGCGACGGAGCGTCCGACGATGTTGGCTGAGGCTGGAGTGACCTGGAGGCCACTGGCGATGGAGCTCGAAGATGCGCCGGTGAAGTCTCCAACCAATCAAATATATGGTACCTACAAGGGGTTATAAGATAGCCGAAGCGCGCGAACTGTTCGTGGAGTTGTCGGGAAGGGAATGCGATGGCTGTGGAGCAATAAGGTCGTCGACCTTCGCCAAGGTGGCGGAGCTGGTGTCAGTGGAAGGTGAAGTACCTCGTCGGAGGAAGCTAAGGGTAGAGCGAAGATCAAAGCTCCCTTGCAAAGCTCGGAGGATGCTTGGCAGAGCGGGATGATGCTCGTGGACGGTGAATAAAATCGGAGAAGGAAAAGGAAAAACAAGAAGAAGATCGGGGAAGCGATGGAGGGTTCTACCTGGGATTAGAAGCTCAGAGGGGGATTCAAGATCTTCGCTCGAAAGCCGGTAGGAGTCTTGAGCTCGTGCAACACCTTGGAGGAGCTGCGACACGACAGTGGTGGGTAGATCTCGTCGGAGGTGATCTCGATCTTCTCTCGACCTAAGGACAAACTGTTGTCACCAATCTGAAGGTGGAAGCTCGGAGACACTATCTGTGGTGGCGGATGGGGGGTGAAAGTGGCTGGGGGTGACTGATTTATAGGATGAAGGTAATGGGGTAGCTGGCGACGAGGTTATGTTCGTGGGGGTCGTCGAGCGACTTTGAGGGTCGTCATGGAGGTCGAGGGGGCTGGCGACGATAAGGGACGAGTGGACGACGTCGTGGTGGTGTCAGGTGGTTGAGAAGGTGATCAGTGTGGTGCCCAAAATAGAAATGGGGTGGCCCCTTGCGCATGGTGGAAGACATGGGCACGGGGCGTGTGGAGGTTGACGACGATCTCTTGGCCGTTGGATCAGGCGATCCAATGGCCCCGAAGGAGGCGCGAATCGACGCCTGGGATCAGATATATGGTGTGAGATCCGAGGGCTAGGATGTTGCCATGTGGCGTACTGGAGGTGAAGCACCAGCGAACGGATGAGATGGACTCAGGGGTTTGATCGAATGGCCGAGAGAATGAAGTTTTTGAGCCGTTATGATGGAGTGAATCGGATGGATGAGATGATGCCATGTGGCGCGAGCCTGATGAGGCGCTAGCAGGCAGTGAAAATGCGATCCAGGGATTGATCCGACGGTGTGGGATTAAGGCATACGTGGTGGTCCTTGGGCCGTTGGATCTGGATTGAAATCCAATGGTCAGGGATGCGGGCGGACTGGTCAAAGGGAGTGGGCCACGTGGCGCAATCAGAGGGCGCTACGTGGCCTGCTCTGAGTGGCTGAAAAGAAAAATAAGATTAGAGGGAGAAAGAAGCCGAATTTGGAAAAACTCAAAACATGAAAGTTGTAGATTGCAATGAGATCTACAAGTTTCATGTTGACCAAAAACAAAGATGAGGTAAAATGTGATACAAAAATACACGAATACAAATATACATATGTATAGTATACAAAGAGGCGCAAAAACCCAAGTTTCGCCTGCAAGCTCCAAATTGAATGAAATTAGTTTCATTTTAAAGGTCTCTGGATGTGTATTCATCTGAAGGTGAGTAGACCTAATTCGGAGTTGATGAGAGAGAGATATGAGCATTCTAAGGTCCAGGGTTTTGAGGCTTTATTGGGTATTTTACAAGATAGGAACTCTGGCCTTCTTCCCTATATTATTAACTAATGGTGTACATACTATATGGAAGGTGTTATTTGATTTTGGAGGGAATAAAATACAGATAAATTGGTGGATATTTTACAAGTGGATTTCACAAGTGGATTGGCTTCTTATTTAAATACAAAGATGAATGCTAAAATGCATATCTTGTGGATTGATGCATGAATGCTATTTATGCAAGGTAAAGGGAAATATGATGCAAAATACCCCGGGACAATGCTCTAATTTCAACTTTAAGAGTGATGAATCACAAATTAATCAGACATCTTCGAGATAAAAGTCAAGATTGCATTCCTCTATGAACACCTCTCTGAGGATATTCATAAGTAGTAGCCCCAGGGCTTCATGGTTGAGGAAAGCAAGGTGTGCAAGTTGAATAACTCCATCTATGGACTCACATAAGACTCTTGTATTTGGAACATAAGATTTGATGAAATTATAAATGTTATGAATTCAAATAGAATCTTGATGAACCATGTGAAGCTTAGTAGGAGTACTAATGTGTTCATCGTGCTAAATGTAGATAATATCCTAATCATTTAGAATGATATAAGGATGATAATAAGTGTCTTATGATCTGGCTATTTCATACCCTGAGATATGATCTCAAGGATACCTCTTAGATCTTAATTCTAAAGTTGTTCAGAAGCAAAGAGAAGAGAGAGAATTGTGATTGTCACATTATTGGTACATCCTGGATATATTCTATCCAAGGAAGGCTCATTTCCCTTAAGATTTGGTACTGACCAATTTGAAGGGATAGCATATCAAGTGTTGATGCTGAAACTTCTTGCCCTTGTGCATCATTTGCTAGAAACCTGGTATGTGCTAGATATGTACGAAAAGCCAGATGTCTTCCATGCAGTGGGAATAGTAAAATGTTGCTAATCCTACTATGGAGATAAAACACTTAGTTGCAGTAATAAAACAATATCTTCAAAGATGACAAGACTTAGAGATAATGATCTCAAAGTCTCATCATCAAGAACCTAAGACTTTATAGATAATGATATAAAAGGTCTTAACTGCAGATACCTTACAAGATAGAGATCTCTGGGAATAAGGGTATTCTGATAAGGATAATTGAAATTACACACTGGTTATAACAACTGTTGAGTTGTAGTGTCAAAGACATTATGACTGCCTCAATATTGAGTATTGGTTGCATAAGATGCAACATTCGCATTCAATACGAGCACTGTTACTAGGAGATATACAAGTGCCGTAAAAGGACTTGTCATAGTCTCTCGGGAATAGAGTGACTGATTAGCTTACCTGGATATATCAAATAACCTATGATTGTTACGTGAGTGTAGGTTTAAATGATTAGCCCATTAATGGCTCTTTGGTCTAGTGGGAGATTATTGTACATGCGAGCCCACGACGAGCCATTATGCAATAAATGTTATTGCAATTCACTCCTTAATCTGAAATGAAGAATAACTAATTTGCATAATAGGTCCCTTAATACAATTAGGGTTATGTATCATGGCCATCTTAATGATCATACAGCTGTTGATTCAATTATTGAATCATAGAGGCCGGTGCTTGAATGAATATCTAAAGAGTTAGATTGAGGACTCATCAAGCACCATCAAATGATTGTTAAGATGTGATCTCTAGACTGAGTAGGAGATGGCAATCCTTATCTGTAAAGGCTGATATCCGACCAACCTCTTGATGCAGGTCCTCTACATAGGAACAGAGATCCGGAGGTGTCAAATTAGTTAGGTCAAAGAGTTGACTTAATGAGTTCGAGATAAACAAAGACCTATGTTGTATGCTGTCATGGTATAGGCACGCATCCTCTGACCGGAGATAGATGTGTTACTATTTGTCTGAGTATGTACATTTGGTAGATCGATAGATTGATGGCCTAATCAACATCTATATACCGACGAGCTAGTGTGCATATAAGGGCATATGAGTAATACGATCTCTAAAAGGGATCATACATGTTCATTACTGAACCAGAAGACATGAGCTCACTCATGAGATATCGGGAAGATCAAATTCCGTGCACGATCGTCTCTCTTTGGAAGCTTGACTGAATTTGTAGGTTTGATATATACTTTTGGAAAGTATATGATCAATACATGGGTATGATATATGCTTTTGGAAAGTATATGATCAATACCAACTCTTAACGATTGAATGAGAAAACCCTGAAGGAGACAGTCTAAAAGAGATGTAAAACTTCGGGTTTAATCTGGGTCTTCCAGTATGCAGGATGTACAGGTATTAGGAATATCTGAGGGTGATGTGATCATAAACGATTATATAACCATGACGCTTCTATTCCTAGGGAGTGATGAAACGGATCTGGATTTTAGTGAGTCCTCTCAGTAGAGAAGTGATCTGATCTTGGTCCAATTGTCGGACATTGATTTGAATGTGGTTCAGATACAATGAGAATATTAGATTTGCGGTATTGACTTAATCAAGCATCTATGAGAGGTCCGTGAGATATGGATTTGAGATGTGATCTCAATATCCAAGTCACTATACGTGGAACAATACAATCACCATGTCCTTATCTCCAAGTATCCGTGAAGAAAGCGCATTATCCTTGAAAGAGTTCATGGATAATTTCATTGTTGATATATGTATCCAAGCATCGAGAAAATTGATAATTAAATGTGATTTAATTATCATGGATAATATGAATTTTGATTCATATTATAAGGAGAGTTATATGAGATAATTGAATGTGATTCAATTATCAAAGATGTGAATAATGTAAATGTGATTCATATTATTTTGGCACATGAGAATAGAGATCCAAGATGATTAAATACGTTTTAACTATCATAGATATGAATAATATGGATAGCATTATCCATATTAATCATATATATTATAAATATGATTTATAATATATTAGAGAGAGCATATTGTAATTTATATTTGTTGATTAATTATTGATGTGAATTGGATTCACATTCAATGATTAATTAAAGTATAATTTACATTTTATTTTGGGATGTGAATTAGATTCATATTTTTCCAAGAGCATGATTGCAATATTTCATAAGATAATTATGAATTATTTTTGTAAAATAATTTACAATAATTGTTGTTGTAAATCCTGGAGATATCATGAGATAATGGTATCTCATGAGATAATGAGATCTCATGAGATAATGAGATCTCATGAGATTAGGGGATATGGTTTATCTCCTCATTATCTCCAAGGATAATTAATTGATTTGAATTTAAATATATTGATTTATCGATATATATTATATTAAATTAAATTAATTATTGTTGTGTTTTACAACAAGATAATAGCCATTGAAAGAAACATAAATCAATCTCAACCATTGATTATGTGTTGTCCATGGATTCCCAAATCCCTATATAAGAAGAGGCCCCTTGCTCTTCGATATACACAATTATGAATTATTTATCTCTCTCTCTCTATTTCTTCACATGCCAAGCCTCTCTCTCTCTCTCATAGTGGCCGTCCACCATGGAGGCATTGTTAGAGTCATCATCGACACAGCATCGTCATTATGTTGTCGGATCATCTACTCGTGGATCTACATCTCCTTCGATGTGTCTCGCTCGTGACGAAGATGTTGGATCTCGTGTGATGAGATCAGGAGATCCGCCACTTAGATCATCAACATGGATTGCAAGAAGCAAGCATCTCATCAACGGGCTCGCAAGCGTCTCCTCCGTCGGATCAGACTTGAGACAGGAGGTCTCTTCGTTTAGAGACTCGATCACAACCACGCTTCAAGAGGTAAACCTTATACCTAATTGTGGTTTAGATGAAACGATCCGAGAAATGTTCTTGGATCATATGGTTTCATAATATTAAAATTTTTAAATTATGCTGCATCAAGCAACTAATACGACTAGTCGCTCCCGATCGCATTCGATGTGATCATCACGCTTCCGTCATGCGCTTGAGGATCTTACCATATCCTTCAGATCTTGCACCTATTATTGCCAAACTTCATATGGTAGCCCTCCCTATCTAGTTGAGAACCGGATATGAGGCTAAGCCGCAGGTCGGGAATGTAGCTAACATCCTGCAGAGTCATTGCACATCCAATATCAGCCTAAACTGAGATAGTGCATGAGCCAACGATCTTGGAGTAACTCCTGTTGCCCATCTTGACTCTCCCAAAATCTCCTCTGTATAGGAAGTGAAGAACTCCCTTTGCGGAGTCACGTGATAGGAGGCAACCATGTCAACAACCCACTCGGAGTCATCTCATGCATGTAGATACTGCTCATGAATAGTGAGAACCAACTGATCCTCGTCATCATGGCCATTGCTGTAGCAATGTTCCCATCTTCATCTTTCTTCTGATTCTTTTTGGCTCCCGCTTGCTCTCTTTTCCAGATTCTACAATCTCTCTTCCAGTGATCAAGCTTGTTGCAATGATGACACTTTCCTCTGTCCTTAGACTTCTCCCTGGGTCTCTCTCGTGATTTTCCCCTGATGCTTGGCCTGCCTCTACTTTCAACTGCGTATACATGTAAAGTAGAGTACTCTCCAGATGATCGTCGTCTGATTTCTTCATTTAGAAGACTACTCTTGACCATAGGAATAGTCAGCTTGCCGTCTGTAGCAGATTTGCTCACAGTAATCACCAAAGTTTCCCAACTGTCTCGTATGGAATCCAGTAGAAGAAGCGCCTACAATTCATCATCTAGCACCATGTTCACGGTACTCAATTGATTGACGAGACTTTCAAACTCATTCAAGTTCTTAGCAACCTTCATCCCATCCTTGTACTTCAGATTCACCAACTTTCGAATCAAGAACGCCTTATTGGTGGCCGTTTTCTGCTCATAAAACTCCTCCAGTTTATCTCACAGTTTCTCTGCATCTGTCTCTTTTGCTACAAGATGGAATACTGATAAATCCAGCCACTTCCAGATGGTACCGACTGCTTTCATGTTCAGCTTTGTCCAATCACCTGCAGACATGCCCTCGGGCTTGGTTGTTTCTCCTTCCACTGGATCATAAAGGTCCTTACAATACAAGATATCCTCCATCTTCGCCTTCCATATTTTCCAGTTCGTGCTCGTCGGCTTGATCATTGTGTCTTCATCATCCTTCCCCATCTCGACAACGTGAGCTCTGATACCACTTGTTGTGAAATCGAAGGTTTCCCTTAACCTGTCCTGCAAAGGATGACTAGTAGCGGAACGTCTTCTATACAGGAACCAAGCAAAATAATTGTATCACGATAATCAAACAACCACAAAGAGACGAGAAATTTTATGTGGGAAAATCCTACTCGATGTGAGATAAGGGAAAACCCCATTGGGCACGACGACCCGCAACAAATCCACTAGGTCAGAAAAATAAGAGGGTACAATATCTTCTCAGTTTTGTTACCTAATGAAACTGAGGCTCAGTTACAAGAATAAAATCAGATAACTGTCACCTTGCACTTGGAGAACACGATATCGTCGCTTCTCCTCGTGCGTGATTCTTCCTCACATGGATGCACCTCACGCCTCTGCGGACTGCTCTTTACGCCCATGTGCGCTGCTCTTCACGCCTTACGAGGACTACTCCTCACGCCTTGCGTGGGTGACTTCTCCCTTACTTGGAGAGAAAGAACTAAGAGAGAAGAGAGGGAGAGATGCTTGAGTTGGTATGATCCCCAATGACGTGCATGGGGTCTTATTTATGCTACTCTTGCCTCCTCTCTCTCCTCCTAGTCCTATTTAGAATAGGACCCTAAAGAGATAATTATCTAACAACCTCTCTCCTATTTTGAGATTGGATAATAACCAACAACTTTTTTTAAAAAAAAAATTGGGAACGATAATATTCCCAACAACATATCATCTTAGTCCTCTCAATATTGCTCCAATGATTGAATTGAAGCTTGTAACTATTGATTTTTCTGAAGTTTTTTGTTAATTATATAAACTTTTATAATTTTTGTTTCCTATTTTAAAATTTTAATAAGAACTGAATTTATAGGCCATTTCTTCAAAAAAACAATAAGGCCATCAGGGGGAACAACCCATTCCCGCCCATGGGCAGAGGAGGAATGTCGATCTAATGAAGTTGAATTGGCTAAATTTTTTTAATATTATATTTTTAAAAGTTTCAATAAAAAATTTAATTTCATTCTTCCACAGAATTTGAAAATTGAAGGGGATATTCTTGATCAAATATAGATGTTTGAAGTCTTAAAAAAAGTAGGGTTTATGGTTTCGTGTCTGGTGTCACATGAGTTAGAAAAGGCCCATGTAAGTTTTCATCTTATCATTTATTTTGTATCTTTAAATTAAAAAATTATTTATTTTTTTAAACATAAAATAGGAGGAGATGAATCAATAATGGTTGTATCTTATGCAACCCACATATGATAGGGTCAAGACAACCCCTCCGATGAACTAGGAGGCATTTCTATCTTTGTATCCATAAGACCAATGCTTTACCGGCTCAATTTTTGAAATCATATTTAAGCAACTTCTCTGGCGAGCGACTCCCTGCACGGTTAGATGAAAACATGTACGGTAACCAATTATAAGTTAAATAAATGTGTGTTTATGAATTGATGTCGTATCAGGCAAATTACAACCTAGCCGTGCCCTGAAAATTTGGGATGCTTCCATGACTATTTTTCCTCGAGATATGGGTATGTTCTGATACGCATTTTGGCACTAATCCTTTCAGATCAACCACCAAATCGATCCCTTCATTGACAGTAGTTGCCAGGAGTCCGCAGAAATACCTAAGTCAAGAGACCGAATAGAAAATTTCCTTGAACTTGATTTGTGAATAATCAAAACCACATTTTCGGAATAATCTTGTAGTGATCGGATAACATTCAAATAAATGAATGTAATTCTCGGAGTTTTGAAGTCGTAAGAAATATCTGTTCACAGAGGTGATATTCAGTTCGTATAACAAATCCTGAGTAATGTGTTTTTTGTGAGCCGACAACCACAAGAAATAGGATTTCCTGGGATCGAAATAGTTGGACTAAAGTTTCTATGGAAAGGAATTAGGGTACCCCCGTCCACCAAGAGTTTATAGATACATTCGGTTAATGAGATTTGGCCGCTAGAATCCCTAGTAGGAAGGAAGCAAAAATCTTTTTTGTCCACGGAAATTCTAGTGAAAAGGTCATCGAGAATAAGTTTGAATTCTTCCCAAATGCCCAGTTGGCAAATGAGAACCCGGTTTTCAATTATTTGAACCAATTAATTGTTTTTTTGCAAACCAGGTTCTAAGTGTGAATGCTATTCCTGGCATTCCAAGCATTTTAAGTTTTTTTAATAAGGCCATATATTGGCTATAGTCCTAGTCTTAGTTGGTTAGTGCTAGAGCTATTATTTAGCAACTTGAGATTAGGTGGATGGTCCTCCTTGCATGGAGGAGTTTCTATTTTTTATTATTTTTATTTGCATTCTATTTTTATCCATGAGATGTAGCTATAAAAGCATGTGCTTTCAACCTTTCAAAGCACACATTCACAAAGTGAAATACAACAAGAGTTCTTCTCTTCTCTTAGTGCTTCTTCTCTGCTCTCCATCTTCCAAATATCCTTTGTTTCTATATCATCTGGTATCAGAGCCACTTCCATGGCTATCGTCCCTGGAGAATCGTCATGGGCGCATCAACTGAGTCGTACGCTCCAGTACCCTCAGTTGACGAACACGAACTACACCAGCTGGGTGATTCGTGTTCAGGCGATAATGGAGGATCAAGGCCTCTGGGGGGCTGTTGCTCCGACAGAGGGAACTCAAGTCGACGTCCGGCTCGACAAGAAGGCGAAAATGCATATCTTCCAAGCACTTCCGGAGGACCTCCTCATGTTTGTGGCCAAGAAGACGACAGCGAAGGAAGTTTGGGATTGCCTCAAGACGAGGTTCGTCGGTGTGGACCGAGTTCGGGACGTACGGTTGCAGATGTTGAAGCGGGAGTTCGATGTCATGCGGATTAATGATGGAGAATCTCTCGACCAATACACTGGTCGATTAACTGCCATGTCTGTCAGGTATGCAACTCTTGGCGAGACAATGACGGATCTCATGCTCGTAAAAAAATTGTTCGACACGGTGTCAGAACGGTTTATCAGTGCGATAGCCGGCATCGAGCAATTTTGTGACCTCAAAACCTTGGTTTTTGAGGAGGCCGTCGGCTGACTCAAATCCTTTGAGGAGCGCACATGCAAGAAGAACACTAGCGCAGGTGGAAGCGTAGACGGGCAACTGCTCCTCACTCAGGCCGAGTGGGAGGCATGATCTAAGAAGACCGGAGGAGATTTGTCAAAGAACAGGACTCCCGTAGATGGCGGGAACCGCGGCCGAGGAGGTCGTGGGCGTGGCAGAGGAGGCTACAAAGGTGGTCGTGGAGGACCACGCAAAGATGAAGCAAATGGCTCTAACGGTGGTGGCCGTGATAAGAGTCATATTCGGTGCTATAACTGCAACGAGATGGGACACTACTCGACAAACTGTCGAGCCCCGAGGAAGAAGGAGGAAGCACACTTTGCACGTGTCGAGGACGTTGAACCAGCACTTCTACTAGCGGTCTCAAATGAGACTTTGCTGGTTGAGGAAGAGCGGCAGGAGGTCGTGATGCTGAATGAGGAGAAGTTGTGGCCGGAGTTGCATGCTACCGAGCATGTTGAGGGACCAACATATGTATGGTACCTCGACAACGGCGCTAGCAACCATATGACCGGTGATGAAGCTAAGTTCCACGAGTTGGATAGAGCAATCACCGGTAGCGTCAGATTTGGCGATGGCTCGACGGTGCAAATCAAAGGGAAGGGATCAATCCTCTTCGTATGCAAGAATGGTGATCAGTGACTTCTTCAAGAGGTATTTTCTATCCCTAGACTTTGTAGCAATCTAATAAGCCTTGGTCAACTCACTGAGTCTGGGCACCAAGTGCTTATGGATGAAGATACGCTCAGAGTATCAGTCAAGAATACCTCTCGCTTGATCATAAAAGTAAAGCGAACACAAAACCGTCTCTACCGCATCGAGCTACAACTGGCGAGGCCAGTTTCATTATTAGCAAGCCTCGATGATCCTGCATGGTTGTGGCATGCTCGCCTTGGTCACATCAACTTTCCAACATTGAAGATGCTTGCCAACAAAGGATTGGCGGCAGGTGTGCCGCTGATTACACATCCTGATCAGGTGTGTCGGACTTGTCTTGTGGCAAAACACACAAGATTGACGTTCCCAAAAGCAGCCAAGTACCAAGCACAGAAGCCGCTTGAACTTCTACACATTGATTTGTGTGGACCGATCACGCCATCGACTCCAGGTGGTAATCACTATTTTATGCTAATTGTAGATGATTACTCTCGGTGGATGTGGCTACATGTACTCAAAACGAAGGATCAAGCATATTCAGCATTCATGAAGACCAAGTTGCTAGCAGAGAACACGAGTAATTATCATGTTAAGGCTATCCGATCTGATCGTGGAGGAGAGTTCTTATCAGGCGAGTTCGCAAAGATGTGCGAACAGGAAGGGATCGAGCGTCACCTCACCGCACCATATTCACCACAACAAAATGGTGTAGTGGAGCGACGTAACCGTACAGTGTTGGATATGGCACGCTCACTTCTCAAAAGTATGAGCGTACCAAGCAAGTTTTGGGGGGAGGCAGTACGGCATGCCGTCTATCTCCTCAATCGTCTCCCAACCAAAGCGATGGGCGATCGCACTCCGTTCGAGGCATGGACAGGAAAGAAGCCGCATCTAGCACATGTTCGAGTGTTCGGCTACATGGCACATGCTAAGGTGACCATGCCAAACCTCAAGAAGCTCGATGATCGCAGTCAACCGATGGTGTACCTGGGTGTCGAAGAAGGTTGCAAGGCCCACCGCCTACTGGACCCCCATCAAGGAAAAATCCATGTAAGTCGTGATGTTATATTTGAAGAAAATGTGGAGTGGAAATGGTCTATTGATGTGGAATGTGGTCAATCACCCAATTTTGTGATTGAGAAGGACATCAACACCGAACCATTTGAAGTCTGCTCAGCTCCATTGTTGGGTACTTCGGCAGATGAGCCAACATCAGTGCTCGAACCATCTACACCGACCTCTCCAATAGGTGCTGCATCAAGCTCATCGTCAACACCTACTAACATCAGAAATACTCCGGAGGTCATGCAAGAAGATGTTGACCAGGGTAGGCAGTCGCCTACATTTTGGTCAGGAGGACAAGTCGACAGCGACGGTGCACCTGTCCGTTATAGGTCCATGGCTGACATCATGCGTGATGCTCCGCACATGGATCTAACAGAGGAGGAAGCGATGCTCACAGAGACGGAGGAACCTTCATGCTTGCAGAAGGCTATTGGTAATCCAGCATGGGATGACGCCATGGCCCAAGAGATTGAAGCCATCGGAAAAAATGCGGCGTGGTCACTTACCACGTTACCAGCGGGACATAAAGCCATAGGGCTTAAATGGGTGTACAAACTCAAAAAGAACTCGGATGGAGAAGTTATCAAATATAAGGCCCGCCTAGTTGCAAAAGGGTATGTTCAACAACAAGGCATTGACTTTGACGAAGTCTTTGCTCCGGTTGCTCGCCTTGACAAGGTACGTGTCATATTAGCCATCGCAGCCAATCGAGGATGGCAAGTTCATCATCTTGACGTCAAATCAGCATTTTTGAATGGTGAACTCGAAGAAGAAGTTTACGTGACCCAGCCTGAGGGGTTCACAGTAAAAGGAAAAGAGCATACGGTGCTCAAGCTGAGCAAAGCGCTCTATGGGCTTCGACATGCACCACGTGCATGGCACATGCGCCTCGATAGAAGCTTGAAGCAGCTCGGCTTCACAGGATGTACACAGGAGAAAGCTGTGTATAGAAGGGGCGAGGCCGCGACGGGCATCATTGTCGGTGTCTATGTCGATGACTTGATCGTCATAGGAGAAGATCCAGAGTCAATTGCAAACTTCAAAAGGCAAATGATGAGAGAGTTTGAGATGAGCGATCTCGACTTACTCACATACTACCTCGGACTTGAGGTGGGACAAGGAGACGGTGGCATCTCACTCAAGCAAACGACCTATGCTAAGAAGGTACTAAATGAATTTAACATGTCCGATTGTAATCCTTGTAAGATTCCCATGGAGCCAAGATCCCATCTGCACAAGGATCTAGACGGACAACCTGTTGATGCCACCTACTACCGTCGTGTCATCGGGTGTTTGCGCTATCTTCTTCACACTAGGTCGGATCTCTCCTACGCTGTTGGTGTGGCGAGTCGATTCATGGAGAAGCCTACAATGATGCATCACAAGGTTGTGAAGCAAATCCTCAGGTATCTCAAAGGCACCATCGATTTCGGACTTGTCTACAAGAAAGAAGGCGAGGAAGAAGTAATCACTGGCTATACAGATAGTGATCTGGCTGGTGATATGGATGATCGGAAGAGCACAAGTGGCATGGCATTCTACATCAACAACTGTCTTGTTTCATGGAACTCACAGAAACAGACAGTAGCTCTTTCATCCTACGAGGCTGAGTTCATGGCGGCAACTGCAGCAGCATGCCAAGCACTCTGGCTTAGAGCATTATTGGCTGAACTGGTCGGAACAGAATCGAGGATGGTGAAGCTGTTCGTTAACAACAAGTCTGCAATAGCTCTTATGAAGAATCCGGTCTTCCATGGACGAAGTAAGCACATCGACACAAAATATCATTTCATTCGTGATTGTGTCGAAAGAAGGTTGATTAGCATCGAGTTCGTTCGCACCGAAGACCAACGGGCCGATGCGCTGACAAAGGCATTACCGATAGCAAGATTGGCGACTATGCGTCATTTACTTGGAGTCTGTGATCTCGGGGTATGCCAAGACTAAGGGGGAGAATGTGAATGCTATTCTTGGCATTCCAAGCTTTTTAAGTTTTTTTTAATAAGGCCATATATTGGCTATAGTCCTAGTCTTAGTTGGTTAGTGCTAGAGCTATTATTTAGCAACTTGAGATTAGGTGGATGGTCCTCCTTGCATGGAGGAGTTTCTATTTTTTATTATTTTTATTTGTATTCTATTTTTATCCATGAGATGTAGCTATAAAAGCATTTGCTTTCAACCTTTCAAAGCACACATTCACCAAGTGAAATACAACAAGAGTTCTTCTCTTCTCTTAGTGCTTCTTCTCTGCTCTCCATCTTCCAAATATCCTTTGTTTCTCTATCACTAAGTGCCCGCTGATTGAATGTTTTGGTTGGTTGCGAGATAAGATCCAGAGCCCCGAGTATGAACACCTGAGCGGAAGATTACCATTGAGCGGATCTTTCGACAGAGAGGACGAGGCACCTCCTCTATAGGAGCACCTCACTTATGCGTTGTGAAATCTGTATGTGGATACATGCATGCATGCATATATTTGTTGCGTGCATCTGCATGTGGATGGGTTACAATCATATCTGATTTGTGCAGCATACTGCGCGACGTAAAATGCCACATAATTGCATGCATTTTGATGTAAAATTATATGAAAAGAAGGCGAGAGATATTAGAAGAGGAACCGACATCTTTATTTGAAGAAGAGAATGTGACCCATTTGACGAAGATCTCAGATGCAGGGAGAAGAAAAGAAGAATGGCATACATTCATGGAGCAGACACCATGTATGTAAGATACATTTCTCACTCTCTCTCTCTCTCTATATATATAGAGAGAGAGAGATTATTTGAAGCAGCAGCACATGAAGGGCAGGCGGGGATCGGGACCGGGCTGCTCGCAGTGGCCTCCCTTGGGGTATCCGTTCTTCACGCAATGGCCTTGGCAGTTGTTGGCCACCGCCGAGCAGTCCGCGATGCACACCGCCTCCTCGTGTGGAACCCCTCCTGCATGTCTCACCAGAACAACGACAATCGTAAGCACTGCTGTTAAGATGATGGAGACTGGCTGGATCAATACCTGTACAAGTATAGGAAATTAAATAACCTGATGCGATGACAAGTGAGAGGACCATCAACGAAACAAAGAGCTTCTTCACCATTGCCATTGATAGATTATAATATTATACGTTCTCTGTCGATACTGTTTCTCCACCAATTCTATACATCTGGCTGGATATATTGCGCACATATATATAGGCGCCATAGGAGATCGATTTGGGATATGCATTGGCATCACAAATCTCTCTCTTTAAGTAAAGTTATGATCATGACCCGCCTGTGTATCCATGCTGTCCCCCCTTGGGATGTAAACAAACCGGCAAGGCCCCAATATGGTATCTAAATATCGAGGCATGCCATTCTTTGTTCTCAACTGAATTACATTGCCTTTTCATGGATATTTCCGATATGGTTGATGGGCATCTCTTCAGTTACAATCAGACATTTCAAGTATACCCATTAGATATGAGAAATCGAGTTTGCCCCCATACCTCCGACCGATGCATTTGTATGAAACAACACAAATCGAACTTTTCTTCCTCTATGAAGAAAATAAATCGCTCTTTTTTTTCGAGGGTGTGTTCAGCAATGTTCACTCCACAAGGAACTAGTGTTCAAACTCGAGAAATCATCATTTTCTAAAAAAAAAGTATAAAAAATACATCTCATATGAGCACAAAAAGATCTTTTGCTTCGTGGATTATTAAAATTTACCCGGATACCCACTAGGCAAAGGAGAATTTGGTAAGGACAACTAAGAAATTCACTAATGACTAATTCTTCGATTGCATACACATCCCTTCAACATTCTCCATCATATTCAAAGGATTCCTACTTTCCAATCCCTGTGACATTAACTATGTTCGTGCTCAACTTTCTTAGCTATGTTCCTGCTCAACTTTCTAAAACTAAAATTTTTGGCACCCTATCTTCAGAAATGAATCAATATTGCTTTGGTATGGATAGTGGTTGCTGCGATAAAAAATCAGTGATGGATGCACGATGAACGGCTACCATGAAAGCACATGAAGAAAAATACACAAGCAATATGATTGTGGTAAGTGGCCTCTCGCAACCACTAGAAAAGAAATTCACTACAAAGTGGAACAACTCTCACCATTGTCTTCTTTTGCCTTCCCTTCTCACCCTCTCTCTTTGTCTCTTGTGGTATTCCTTGTTATTGTGTCATGACCACAATGCCTAATCCTTCTCTATATCGCCCAATTACAAATCCATAATCCTATTCGCATCAGGACTACACATAGAATACAACTAAATTGCTATTAGGATTAGAGATCCAATCCCCTTAGAAATCCTAATCCTCATATGACTCTAATACTAGCAGTCTCCCTATTGAATTGAATTTAATTACGATCTCTTCAGTGTCTTGTGTTCGCACCAGATCATTGCTCATCATGTGCCAGTCTTCTTGGTAGAAACTTGACATATCTAAGAAACATACTCATCACTGGATGTCCTCAATGTGCCCCTCTTGAGCACACTCGTACAACTCAGTGTTATGCCTCTTGACATGGCACCATAGATTTCTCATGAATAGAGATTGTACCACCATCTTCCGGTAAAGAAATCCACACTCGTTTCTCATTGTAGCACATGTTCTACAACATAGATACCGATAACATGCTACTCACTTCTTATACTACTCAACCTGGGAATAACTAGAGCTCCATCTCATGCCATAACCCTTACATCGAGCATGTACATCTTATTCGGCATCTTCATTCCACAGATCACCACTCGTGCTCCCTTGCTTGCTTTAAGAAATCCCCTCCCCTTCAATGGTGACTCAATGTCCTTATGACTCGATCTTTATTAGTGAAATCAAATTCTTCTTGGCTATAGGAATATGCTTGATACTTATTAAAGTTCGTTCTGCTCCATCAGACATATGAAATTGCACTAATCAAATCCCCTTGATATAGTGAACCTCTCCGCCTCCCATCTTAACTGTGCTATCATTGCATGTGTTATATGTACTTAACTATTAGATGGCTGATGGCTAATGGTTGATGGTCATTCTGCTTTCATACTCGATCGATAGATGATTGATGGTATGGTTATGGCGTCTAAAATCAACCTTCAGTGGAGACGTGAAAAAAGAAGGGGATGATATGGAAGATAGACTGTGCGAAGGCATCTGACTGTGTGGACTGGAGTTTATGTGGGTGTCTGAAGGGCCGTGTACTACCCTTGTTAATTCAGTCAAATTAATGATTAGAATTAATGTCTTGTCGTACGTTGTAGTCTAGTAAATACGGACAAATCAAAAACCACTTTTAATTAGTGTTCAATTAATCACGAGTGATAAATTTATTTTACTTGAGCAAGCCCAAGGTCGAACTCAGGGAGGCAGCTATCTCCTTAGGTAGATTTTCAAGCGAATTTCAGAGGTCGGTTTTCAGGAGATATTTTTGGTATTTTTCAACAATTGTGTACCACTCAGTGTTATGCCTTTTGACATGGCACCATAGATATCTCATGAATAGAGATTGTACCACCATCTTCCGGTAAAGAAATCCACACTCGTTTCTCATTGTAGCACATGTTCTACAACATAGATACCGATAACATGCTACTCACTTCTTATACTACTCAACCTGGGAATAACTAGAGCTCCATCTCATGCCATAACCCTTACATCGAGCATGTACATCTTATTCGGCATCTTCATTCCACAGATCACCACTCGTGCTCCCTTGCTTGCTTTAAGAAATCCCCTCCCCTTCAATGATGACTCAATATCCTTATGACTCGATCTTTCTTAGTGAAATCAAATTCTTCTTGGCTATAGGAATATGCTTGATACTTATTAAAGTTCGTTCTGCTCCATCAGACATATGAAATTGCACTAATCAAATTCCCTTGATATAGTGAACCTCTCTGCCTCCCATCTTAACTGTGCTATCATTGCATGTGTTATATGTACTTAACTATTAGATGGCTGATGGCTAATGGTTGATGGTCATTCTGCTTTCATACTCGATCAATAGATGATTGATGGTATGGTTATGGCGTCTAAAATCAACCTTCAGTGGAGACGTGAAAAAAAGAAGGGGATGATATGGAAGATAGACTGTGCGAAGGCATCTGACTGTGTGGACTGGACTTTATGTGGGTGTCTGAAGGGCCGTGTACTACCCTTGTTAATTCAGTCAAATTAATGATTAGAATTAATGTCTTGTCGTACGTTGTAGTCTAGTAAATACGGACAAATCAAAAACCACTTTTAATTAATGTTCAATTAATCACGAGTGATAAATTTATTTTACTTGAGCAAGCCCAAGGTCGAACTTAGGGAGGCAGCTATCTCCTTAGGTAGATTTTCAAGAGAATTTCAGAGGTCGGTTTTCAGGAGATATTTTTGGTATTTTTCAACAATTTTGTATGCAAATTGAATTAAAGTCAATGCAGAATCGGGCCAGTTTACAAGTTAAATTAGAATAGTACTTAAATTAAGTCCAAAAATTATGAAACTTGGCCAGAATGTGGAATGCAACGAAATTAAGCTACATTATTTTTTTGGATTTTTCTGACACTTTATTAATTTACTGTGAATTAAATATAAATGCAAGGTGATTCTTACAAAATCAATTTTAATAAATACCAAATCAAAATATTTTCAGATATAAAAATTATCCTAGATAGATCTAAGTATGAGGAATCCAGAAAATTGATAAACCCAAAAATCTATGTGAATTGGACCTATTAAAAATCAATTAAGGAAATCACAATTTAATTTATTCAAGCCTCGAAATGCATGCAGATGCAAAGATTTTTGGGCACAATGTAAGCCAAATTATCCAAAGTCTAATGTGAATTTTTTATGACTTTTGGAACGACAGAGAATTTAATATGAATTAAAAAGCATCAAATGGGCAAAATATGGATAATTTCAACAATTTAATTATAATAAAATCCATTGATGTCACAAAAATAATACAAGCATCACATACAAAAAAGGACATTAAGCTACACAATGTAATTTTGAGACTTGGAAAATAATGCTAAATGGGTACCTAAATATGCATCCAAAGACAAGGACCAAATTGCAAGTACAGAAATAAAATTACTAAAAGTTAAACATGCTGACATGGACTTAAATTACCTATAATGTGGGGGAACATGTATGTAAAATGCCCACAAAACACGTGTGCCTCACATGGTGCTCATGGTAGGGACGAAAGTGTAATTTTCAAAACCTCCAAGGGCCTCAATGCAAAATTCCCAGGCCGCGCATGCGATACACGTGGGGTCCCAGGCTCGGGAGACGTCGGAGGCTCGGAGGGAGGCTCGTTGGCACTGCAGGCTCGGTTGTGGCTCGGGCTCGCTTTGGGGGCTCCGAGCCTAATGATCGGGGAGGAGGCTCGGAGGAGACGACGTGGCATTCGTTGAGCCGTAGATGGATGAGATCTAACGGTATATGGAGCTCGCTGAAGATGCAACATGGACGATCGAGTATCGTTGGATCATGATGGATCTGACGTCATCTAGAGCTCGGGGAAGAGGCGACATGGCGTGATGCGAAGCATGGGAACCTCCTGATCCGACGGTTGCGGGTTGATGGTGGCGTGGCTCGCTTAAGACCATCCAATCAAGGGGATCGGACGGTTATTGTGCTTCATCCTCAAACGGTCTGCCACCTCTTGTGGCGGAGGTGGATGCGCTCCGGCGAAGCCCTCCTGTCTCCGCCTTCTCCTTCAATCATCGGTGAAGCTCGCTGGAGGCTCCCATGTAGCTGGGAAGGATCGTGGAGACGTCAGGTAGTCCCCAGAGGGTCTGGATGGGACTGAGGAGGTCTGAGCACTAGTAGCGGCGAAGCTCGAGATGAGCTCCGATGACGTTCCGACCAATGAGCTCGAGTGTACGTGCAGGGGTTATCTTGGATAGCTGAAGCATACAAACTGCTCGTGGGATGCAGGCGAGTGCAGAGGGAGGCTGTGGTGCAGTGACGGTGGTCCGGTGGTGCTGCTCTGCCAAGGTGGCGGAGCTTTTGTCAGAGTGAGGTGCGAGATGTCATCGGGGCAAATCGAGATATGCGTGAAGATGCCAGTTCTGAGGCGGAGCTCGAAGGATTGTTAGGCGGGCGTGAAATCGATCAGGAGGCGAATAAATTAGAAGAAAGATGAAGAAAAGGGAGATGAAGATCGGGGAGAAGATGGAGGTATCTACCTGGGGAATGGAGCTCGGATCTGAGCTCACGGTTGTCGCTCTAAAGACGGTAGGGGTTCCTGAGGTCATGCAGCTCGCAGGGGAAGCTACGGCACGGCGGGGGATGGTTGTGGATCTCGCTTGAGAAGAACAACCGTCTTCGCTCAACGTCTCTTCTAATCGATGTCACCAATAGGAAGGTAGGAGCTCGGGGTCTCTCAGTAATGGCGGATGGGGTCGACTGTCGACGGTGAGGGTGTATTTATAGGTTTTAAGTAGCGGTGACAGGTGATGGAGGGCGATGTTAGTGGAGGTTGTGGGATGACGTGGAAGCGGGTTGTGGTGATCATGGAGGTCGGCGAGAATTAGGGTAGAGTGGGTTATAAGGTGGTGGTGTTAGAGGTCGGAGAAGGTGGCCGGAGTGGTTCCCAAAATAGAAAGGGGGTGGCTCACGCGCAAGGTGGGTGACGTGGGTGCAAGCCTTGCGGGAGGTAGATGATGATCGTTGGACCATTGGATCAAGTGATCCAATGGTCTGGAGATGGGCATGAGAGGAGGGCTGGGATTAGATCTAAGGAGGTCAGATCGATGGGCGTAGGGCGCACCACATGGCGCGCTAGGACTTAGGCGCAAAGGGACAACCATGATGATGGCTAGGCTTCGATCGAACGGTAGAGATCCAAAGCAAGATGAACGGTGGCGATGAGAAGAGAAGGGCGGCCATCGAACGGTGGAGAAGATGGGACACGTGGCGGCCTGTGGGAGAGGCGCTCACAGACGGCCCAGATCGAAGCTGGGCTTGATCGGAGGGTCAAGAAGCGTTGCGACTTGGATAGCCCAGATCAAGAGAGAGGGGGCGGGATCGGACGACGTAGATGGAGGGTGCGCGGCGCGCAAAGGAGTGGGTCACGTAGCGCAATCATAGGGCACTACGTTGCCTGCTCTAAATGGCTGAGAAATAATATGGATTTAGAGAGAGAGAAGGAGGCCGAATTTGGAAAAACTCAAAACATGAAAGTTGTGGATCTCGATGAGATCTACAAGTTTCATGTTACCAAAATGGAGATGAGGTCAAAGAAGATACAAAAAATACAAGGGTACAAATATACATACATATAGTACACAAAGGGGCCCAAAAAATCCAAGTTTTGCATATGAGCTCCGATTTAAATGAAATTGGTCTCATTTTGAAGGTCTCTAAATGTGTATTAATCTGAAAGTGAGTGGACCTAGATCGGAGGTTATATGAGGTAGATATTTGCATTCTAAGGTCTGGGGTCTTCAACTGGGTTTGGGATTTTTATTGGATATTTTTACAGGATAAGAACCGTGCCCCTCTTCCTTGTATTATTAACTCGTAATATACCCAGTATAGGGTCAGTTTTATTGTCTTTGGAGGTGATATAAAATACGGATAAACAGGTGAATATTTATAGATGAGTTAAGCTTCTTATTAATGCATATATGGACGCTAAGATGTATGTATTATGTATGCATGTATGCATGCTAATTATGTAAGATAAAGGGAATTATGCTGCTAAATATTCAGGAACAAGATTCTATTTTCAACTTTAAGAGTGATGAGTCACATATTCATCAACCCCCTATACTTAAACATTGCTCGTCCCCGAGCAACTAAAATGAAATGCAAGAGTGAAATGGGATTGGGTTCCATACCAAGATCATGAACAAAAGTTGAAAATGGAACTTGACTCATCCTTTGGATTGATTATGTGGCGGAACCTCATTGGGACATTAACTTAAGATCTAACAGACTTCAAGTTCCACAAGTCTTCTATTCAAGACGTCTCAACAGTCAGGTCAGAAAAAATCCTCAGACGCAAATTTCTGATGACCATGATTCTTACTTGTACTGTGTAAGTGTAAAATAGCTCTCCACATCAGAAATGACTAAGAAGCAACCTCCTCTAACAAGGTGATGAGTCGCTAAA
Organism: Ottelia alismoides; assembly: GCA_037367405.1. Lineage (NCBI taxonomy): Eukaryota > Viridiplantae > Streptophyta > Magnoliopsida > Alismatales > Hydrocharitaceae > Ottelia > Ottelia alismoides. The sequence continues at coordinate 12,914 of JAZKJV010004530.1, read as the reverse complement.
TCGGCCCTTTAAGAGAGTGTTTTTAGCACTTGGAATTGTCGTAGCAGTCAGGCCAATTCGGGCTCATCAAAGACCATCTTATTTAAATGTATATCAATAAATCAAAATGAGATGGTCGTATATTTTTTATTTTACTTGGAAAGATACCAAGGTCGAACTCAGGGACACGAGCCTTTCTCTAATTATCCGGATTTTCATCTATTTAACTAAGTGTTGAGTTGAAGAACAAATATAGGTCAAAACATGCAAGACAATGCATTAAAGAAATAAACATGCATTTTTTATAATTTTTATAATGCAGCTAAATGCAATGAAATGCATCACAAAATACGCCCTAGGTCAAAATGATGAGCTAGCTAAACCACAAGTTAATTTCAGATTTAAATGAAGCAATAACTCATTCGACATATATTACAAGGTTAGCCAAAAAGGCATAAGAGACACTTGAAGTGTTTAAAGAAATACATTGAGATCATAGTGTCAAAACAAGCAAACAAGTATGCCATTAAAAAGTACGTCAAACAAGCTTTAAAATGAAACTGAAATCAACTTCATCGGAGTTTCGAGGCTCAAGATATGTATGAAGAAAGACAAGGGCATAACTGAAAGAAAACATGAAATGATAACTACAAACAGGTCCCTGGGAGGGACTAAAATGTTTTAAAAATAAAGAACGAGTCCTTCCCTATAAATAAATCACATGCGCAGGTGCATATTTGCAATTATTTAAACCCGCAGGGGCATGAGTGCAAATAACCCCAGGCGCGCATGGTCAGCACGTGAAGCAGGACCTGTTTGCAATATTGAAGAATTCCATGGATGTCTCTGCAATTTTCCCAGATTCGCACGTGTCAGGCACGTGCTATCCAGGCTCGGAGGAGGCTCAGTGTTGCTTCGTCTTGGCTTGGACACTGGTTCGGTTCGATGCAGGCTCGTGAAGGCTCGGGAGCATCCAAGCCTGGAGGCTCAGACACTGGACTCGGGGAAGGTGTGGATCCGACACGTGGCTGAGTGTGCACCATCCGATCTTCAAAAATCCGAAGGCATATGGAGGTGGCTCCTTGCTGGCGACGTGGCTGAATTGTGACCGTTTGATGAACACCGGTGAGGTGCATCCAATGGTCATTGCTCCTCCATCTTCCTCTGCAGCTGGCGGAGGGAACTGAGCTCCGACGAAGGAGCTCCAGCTCCGCCGCTCGCCCTCGGCTACGGTGGAGCGTCTTTGAGTTCCCTAAAGATATGTCGGAGAAGCTGGGAATCAGGGGGAGATCCAGGAGCCTCTGGCGTCGGTCATCGGAGCTCTGAAGTCGAGGGCGGCTATGACGAAGTGGGCTCCGACGGAGCTCCAGCTAATGCGAGCTTCCAGGTCTTGCATAGTTAGCAACATAGCCGAAGCATACATAGGAGTGTGTGTGAGTGAAATGAGAGCTCGGAGGGGTCGAAGAACGTGGGAGCTCGAAGCTCCTCCGCCGTGGCTGGCAGAGGAGATGGATCGTAGGGCGACGAGGTTTGGAAGAAGGAGGAGATTGTCCGAGAGCTTCGCGTGAAAGCGGGGAATGTGGCGGAGCTTGTAAGATGTTCATCGGAGGTCGAATATGGGGGAAGTGACCTGTAAAATTAAGAAAAAGTTAAGAAACATGTGGAAGAGATAGGAGGAAGCTTACCTGGAGAAATACGGAGGTAGTGGCCTGTACTTGAGCTCCGAGAGGAGCTCGGGTCATCGCTGGACTCCGGCGACCTCTCGGAGCAGCTAGGCGGGCTCAGAGCACCGCGACGCCGTCGAGGTAGGCGGCGGGACGACACCGGGGGCTCCAGTCGTCTTCGCTCAATCCGGCCATCTCCCCTGTCATAGGGAGATGGCAGAGGGCTGGGTAGTGCCCCGCGTACAGGTGGACGACGAAAATGGAGGAGGGCGGCGGCGTATTTGAAGATGAAGTTGGTGGTTTGAATGGTGAAGACGTGGTTTTCGAGGGGAAGATGGGACGAATGGAGGAGAGTTCGTGGGTCGACGAGTGACTGGCGAGGGTCGTGGGTGAGTTGAGAAGACCGTGAGGCGGTTGGCGAGAGGAGGTGGTCGTTGGAATGGCGGAGAAAATGGGAAGGGGGAGAAGTCTTCGTGATATGGAAATCATGTGAGAGAGAGCGGCTGGAGGTAGACGACATGGCGTATCGAAAGCGAGGCGCCAAAGGATGGCCACGATGAGAAGGAGGGCAGATCGAATGGCTGAGGCGCGTGCTTAGAAGAAGCGGTTGTGATGGATAGATGAGGTCGCGATCGAGCGATCTACAAACTGCCACGTGGCAGGCTATGGTGAAGGCACTGTTTGAACGGTGAGGATGAGAGGCAGGGGATATCAAACGGCTGGGACTCAAGAGCAGGCGTGGAAGTGCTCTAGCCGTTGGATCAAGAAGGCGATCCGACGGATGTGGGCGACGACGGATAAGAAAAGGGGAGCGGGCCACGTGGCCCAATCAGATTATTCAGAGAGATTTTTTGAGTTTTGAGGGTTAATTTGACCGAATTTGAGAAAACTCAAAACATGAAAGGTGTAGATCTTGATGAGATCTACAAGTTTCATGTTGACCAAAACTGGAGATGAGGTCAAATAAAGACTCAAAATATTTTGGAGGATATTTTTAAGACTAAAAATACCACGGATTTTAATTTTGCAATTTTTTTGTGGTTTTTAATTTATTAAGGACCCTGATAATTACAGGACATTAACTGGGTTTTATTGACACATGTTTAAGCAAGGGGGTTAATAATGGGAAATTATGATGATGAAATCGGGTTTCATCACCTCCCTATACTTAAACTATGCTCGTCCTCGAGCATCAAAGAGAATGAGTAAGCTGGATTAACCCCCTTGTGCATGTGCGTACAGGATCCAAGCTGTTCAAGTCGACTCAATCTTTAGAGGTCCAAAATTCTCGAGTTCAACCCAGCCTTAACCAAGAGGTACCCAATTCCTCTAATTCTCTAGACTCTCTGATGTACATATAATCTAGAGGATATGAATTTTAGTGTTGACTGCAATTTTGAGAGTAGAGTCAAATCGTCACCTAAAGTCTTGGTCCAAGAAATTCTCCTAAGGACCCAATCCTCAACACTAGGGAATAAATCAAATCTTGCATCTAGTCCACCATCTCTTTAGTTGTCAGACTTAAAAAATGTAGATGGAAGGCCAGTAATGGAGGGCATGGGGTTGTGTCATTTCTTCTCTCCCTCTCATTGGAACAAGGATTCTCTCTAGTGCCTTTTACGTAACACATTTTTGGGTGTTGATCAGTGCGTCCGTCAAGAGAAGTTGGAGCCGTCTGCACTTGTTTTCCTGGGAGTACACCGGGGTGTGTCTCTTTTGAGTACCTATCGTACCCTCTACACCCAGACATGTAGCATTTACGATGTAGAGCCCTTTTTTGGTGCAAGCCCGGACTCCTGGTCCTAATAGCGGTGGTCCAAGTGGACACTTTGAAAAGTTTGGGAGCGCTTGCCTTTGGTGGAAACTCTTTGATATGTAACTTTGTGGAATGAGAGCTTTTCTTTGGAAATTTCATTGACTTGTATAATTTGTGGCTAGCTCCACTGCTTTTACCAAGTGTTGGCGTACACTGATCACAATTTTTTTATTTCTTTCACACCCTGGCACTTAGGTCAATATCAAGAGATTAGTATAAGAACCAAGTTCTCATACTGACTAATATGCTGACACTCAGGTTTCATGAAGCCTTCAAAAATTTTATCCCATCCTCGAGCATCATTAGATCAAATCCAAACTCGACTTCCTCATCCCAATCCCTCAGATGAAAAGTCAACTCATCTCATCAAAAACCACAGTCGTGCATGTGATGTGCTGATCATATTCTTCTTGTCTGAGACTAAGCATGGAATATAGCATGTAAATCTAGAAATCTAGGGAAATGTGGATGATTAAGACTAACCGAAAATCTCAAAGACCTCATAAGACTAAGTTTCCTTGATCATTTCAGATCCTGGGTGGAAGTGTAAGTGTAGAGGCTTAATCCAACTCCTTCATTCAAAAACACATTTTTTTCTTTTCTTCTTTTCTTATTTTTTATTTTATTTTATTTTTTTTATTTTTTTATTTTTTTTCATTTTTATGGATTTTAATTAAAGGTTAAAAACACAAGTTAGACTCAACTTTCCTTGAAAAGAGAGAAAATTTTTAAAACCATGTCACACAAATAAAAATTTTCAAAACATTTTTCAAAAGATTTTTCAAAACAAGAAAATCTCATTTTTAAAATTATTTTCAAAAAATATTTTTATCAAAATAGTGTAACATAGTATAGAAAAGCCATAAAAACACTTGAGTCCTCTTGGTTCAATGGATTTTACTTTAGCCAAAAAGTTTTGAATTTTTCAATTTTTTTAGATTATAGCTAAAGTAAGTAAAATGTATATACGGTATACTCCCCTATCCTTAAACTTTGTTATGTCCTCATAGCATTAGATATTACAAGTACATAGGTCCATTTAAGTATAGAGAAATATACGGGAGCTAAGAGGGGCTCCTCCTATACTTAGGTTAGAAATAACCTAAGTATAAAGGCAAGAAAAGATGAGTAGAGAAATCATAGGGACTCGGGTCCCCCCTATACTTAGGCTGAGATTAGCCTAAGTATAAAGATGGAAATTGATGTTGGAAATGACCCAAGGGGAACGAAGAAGATGGAGGATGTACAGATGAGCGGAAGAATCTACGGAGATGGATGGAGTAACTAAGGTTCTGGGGAGTGTATCGGAGCAAGCAGGGCTCAATCAAGCAAGCAAGTCCCTTAATTTCACCAACTCACACATGAAACCAACCGAGGTTGTTTTATTATCTTGTCGGTTTTGTTTGTGATAAAACATTAGTTATTTACGCATAGAAAATGTAACGTGAAAATCGATGCGTACGCAAGGGTGTTGCTCTCCCAAAACCAAAGTTTTACTCTATTTTAGGTTGACTTGCAATTAACAGTCCCAATTTTATTTAAGGTTATCACTGAATTATGGTTAGCACAAAATCAAGCAATCATCATCTACCGTTCATTCCCATTTTCCATTTATCCTAGGTGATTAAGCTAGGAAAAAGAAACCGAGAAAGGCCGCATATTCGATAAAAACCGCGATCTAGGCTAAGCGAGAAATCATGTAGTGATTTGGCGAAAAATCCGTGAGAAAACTTGGGCTGTTTTGAAAACCAAAATCATTATGTATGCAAGTTTGTCAAAGCCGCACCTAATCATGCTTCTATTATCAGGGAATATTTTCATTAATTTTGACTAAGTGAAGCGAGATTATGCGTGTCTAAATATTAGTGTGTCCTTCCTACGAGCAAGCACGTAAAAGATAAAAATAAAAATCCGCTTAAAGAGCCGCGTGCCTGGTCCTAGGTCAACACTCAAGTGGGGACGATCCCCACACAACCACGATCGTTCGATTACATTCACGAGTCTTCGATAGAAGACCGCTGTATAAGACGAATTATTATGCATGGAAATAAAAATGCAAGACATTTTTTTTCTTTCTTCTCGACGTACTCCAAGTGTGCTTCTGCGGCTCCTCACAGCAGGTAGCATCCTGCTCCTCGCCTCCTTGAACCATCAAGGGCCCTGCCACAAAAACAATGGTTAGAGATCCATAGAGAAGAAAATTTTACGATACAAGACATTTAACAAAATAACCTATAAAGAAACACTGCATTAAATAAACAAAATCCAAAAAAATATAAGAAATGAGCCGTGTCCCGGCAACGACACCATTTCATGAGTTGCTAAATCGGCCCTTTAAGAGAGTGTTTTTAGCACTTGTAATTATCGTAGCAGTCGGGCCAATTCGGGCTCATCAAAGACCATCTCATTTAAATGTATATCAATCAATCAAAATGAGATGGTCGTATATTTTTTATTTTACTTGGCAAGATACCAAGGTCAAACTCAGGGACACGAGCCTTTCTCTAATTATCCAGATTTTCATCTATTTAACTAAGTGTTGAGGTGAAGAATATATATAGGCCAAAACATGCAAGACAATGCATTAAAGAAATAAATATGCATTTTTTATAATTTTATAATGCAGCTAAATGCAATGAAATGCATCACAAAATTTTCCCTAGGGTCAAAATTATGAGCCAGCTAAACCACAAGTTAATTTCAGATTTAAATGAAGCAATAACTCATTCGATATATATTACAAGGTTAGTCAAAAAGGCATAAGAGACACTTGAAGTGTTTAAAGAAATACATTGAGATCATAGTGTCGAAACAGGCGAACAAGTATGCCATTAAAAAGTATGTCAAACAAAACTTTAAAATGAAACTGAAATCAACTTAATCGGAGTTTCGAGGCTCATGATATGCATGAAGAAAGACAAGGGCATAACTGAAAGAAAACATGAAATGATAACTACAAATAGGTTCCTGAGAGGGACTAAAATGTAATAAAAATAAAGAACAAGTCCTTCCCTGTAAATAAACCACACGCGCGGGGGCATATTTTCAATTATTTAAACCCGCAGGGGCATGAGTGCAAATAACCCCAAGCGCGCATGGTCAGCACGTGAAGCAGGACCTGTTTGCAATATTGAAGAATTCCGTGGATGTCTCTGCAATTTTCCCAGATTTGCACGTGCCAGGCACGTGCTATCCAGGCTCGGAGGAGGCTCGGTGTTGCTTCGGCTTGGTTTGGACATTGGTTCGGTTCGATGCAGGCAAAATCCGACGGCATCTGGAGGTGGCTCCTTGCTTGCGATGTGGCTGAATTGTGACCGTTGGATGAACACCGGTGAGGTGCATCCAACGGTCACTGCTCCTCCATCTTCCTCTGCAGCTGGCGGCGGGAACTGATCTCCGGCGAAGGAGCTCCAGCTCCGCCGCTCGCCCTCGGCTACGGTGGAGCGTCTCTGAGTTTCCTGAAGATATGTCGGAGAAGCTGGGAATCAGGGGGAGATCCAGGAGCCTCTGGCGTCGGTCATCGGAGATCTGAAGTCGAGGGCAGCCGTGACGAAGTGGGCTCCGACGGAGCTCCGGCTAATGCGAGCTTCCAGGTCCTGCATAGTTAGCAACATAGCCGAAGCATACATAGGAGTGTGTGTGAGTGAAATGAGAGCTCGGAGGGGTCGAAGAACGTGGGAGCTCGGAGCTCCTCCGCCGTAGGTGGTAGAGGAGATGGATCGTAGGGCGACGAGGTTTGGAAGAAGGAGGAGATGGTCCGAGGGCTTCGCGTGAAAGGGGGAATGTAGCGGAGCTTGTATGGTGTTCATCGGAGGTCGGATATGGGGGAAGTGACCTGTAAAATTAAGCAAAAGTTATGAAAAATGCGGAAGAGATAGGAGGAAGCTTACTTGGAGAAATACGGAGGTAGTGGCCTGTGCTTGAGTTCCGAGAGGAGCTCGGGTCATCGCTGGACTCCGGCGACCTCTCGGAGCAGCTAGGCGGGCTCAGAGCACCGCGACGCCGTCGTGGTAGGCGGCGGGTCGACACCGGGGGCTCCGGCCGTCTTCACTCAATCCGGCCATCTCCCCCTGTCACAGGGAGATGGCTGTGGGCTGGTCCGTGCCCCGCGTACAGGTGGACGACGAAAATGGAGGAGGGGGCGGCGTATTTGAAGATGAAGTTGGTGGTTTGAATGGTGAAGAGGTGGTTTTCGAGGGGAAGATGGGACGAATGGAGGAGAGTTCGTGGGTCGACGAGTGACTGGCGAGGGTCGTGGGTGAGTGGAGAAGATCGTGAGGCGGTTGGCGAGAGGAGGTGGTCGTTGGAATGGCGGAGAAAAAGGGAAGCGGGAGAAGTCTTCGCGATATGGAAATCGTGTGAGAGAGAGCGGCTGGAGGTAGACGACAGAGCCCAACCGTTGGATTGGGAGATCCAACAGTGGTGAGCGACGCGCGAAAGAGCGGCGCGGATTAAATCCGAGGCGAAGTGATCGGAGGGATACGGAGGAGCCACGTGGCGTATCGAAAGCGAGGCGCCAAAGGACGTCCACGATGAGAAGGAGGGCAGATCGAATGGCTGAGGCACGCGCTTAGAAGAAGCGGCTGTGATGGATAGATGAGGTCGCGATCGAGCGGTCTACAAACTGCCACGTGGCGGGCTATGGTGAAGGCACTGTTTGAACGGTGAGGATGAGAGGCGGGGGATATCAAATGGCTAGGACTCAAGAGCAGTTGTGGAAGTGCTCTAGCCGTTGGATCAAGAAGGCGATCCGACGGTTGTGGGCGACGGCGGATAAGAAAAGGGGAGCGGGCCACGTGGCTCACCCAGAACATGCCACGTGGCCCAATCAGATTATTCAGAGAGAATTTTTAGTTTTGAGTGTTAATTTGGCCGAATTTGAGAAAACTCAAAACATGAAAGTTGTAGATTTTGATGAGATCTACAAGTTTCATGTTGAAAAAACTGGAGATGAGGTCAAATAAAGACTCGAAATATTTTTAAGACTAAAAATACCACGGATTTTAATTTTGCATTTTTTTGTGGTTTTTAATTTATTAAGGACTCTGGTAATTACATGACATTAACTGGGTTTTATTGACACATCTTAAAGCAAGGGGGTTAATATCGGGAAATTATGATGATGAAATCGGGTTTCATCACAAGGTAACTCTTATTCCCCTGTTCAGTAACTCTTTCCTCGAGGAGCGGGGTTTTTCCTTCTAAGTTCAAGTGCGACCAGCTCAAGAGGAGGGGATAGAGAAAAGAATGGACGATGGCCAGTGTTGCTACCTATCCCGGGATGCCTGACCAGTGTAGCCAAGTCATCCAGATGCATTTTCTTTGCTAATATACATACTCCAACAGGTGTTTTGTTTTCTTTTGGACCTGTATGATTTTTTTGGAGTTTTTGCATTTTTTGTTCTTTTTTTTCAAACTATATACAGGGTGCAGCATGTACATCAGGAGTTTTTCCTCTGGAGCCAGTAGACTATCCCTCTTTTGAAGCATTATTGCAACCCACAGCATCCCGTCCTCAGACGTCAACACTACCAGACTAGGTTGAGATGCACTTCCCTCCCTAGAGGAGGACGGATGTTTCCACCCGTGTGCTACTCCAAGCTAAAGGATTCTACCTCTTCACCACCTCATCAATGAAGAGCTACGTGCATGGTGCTTGTCCAAGTTAGGTCACTATCTAAAAGAATCATGCATGTGCATGAGATATTCTACTTAGACTAATCAAGATGACATGTGAACATAGACTCATACTCAAAGAATTAAGTCACTTGACCTGAGAAATCTTAACTCCAGTTCCTATAAGGTTTCTCTGAAATTAGTTGGATTAAGGTCAAATCAAGTTCTTCCTCAACATCTACTCATAACTTGGTTCAGAACCCACTAGCTTTTCATCTTGCATATTCAAGATATGCGGATGAGATGCATATGACATGCTATGTAGATGAATGAAATGCAAGTCTCTCTTTTTTTTCTTTCTTTTTTTTCATATGTAGAGATGATATGCAAGAGTAAATAAGAAGCCTTTGATTTTGATGAATTTTTTGAAACTCCAGTATACCTCTTATGAGTATAATACAGATTATACAAGTGTTATACACGTATTTTACAAAAATATTTCTCCATTTTTTTCCATCCCGTAATTATTGCATAGTATATACAAAAATACATGAAAGTATGATGACCGAAAAATCCATGAGAGACTAAGGGAGATAAATATCATGGGTCGTTGCGACCTCAATCCCTCGAATCGGTCAATCAAGAAAAATCAGACACTAAAATATAATAATCAGACAAAAAGGTAAATAGCAATCTCGTTATTTATTTAACCTGTTATAACGACCAGAGTCGAACACAAGGAGCACGAATTGGCTCAAAGAACCTACGAAGTAGTCTAAAATTCAAATAAAAAGAATAAATATTTTTGGTGGAATTTTAGATTTTTAAATTTTTTTGTGATTTTTAATTATGAAAAAATGTATAAAAAAGCTAAAAAGAGTGCAAACAACTAATTATTTAACACAACAAAGCAAATCCAAAAATTGTAGTAAAAATATTTTTGGGTTTTGTGATTTTTTAAGTGTTTTTGGTAATTTTCTCAGAGTTCTATGATTTTTAGTTGATTTTATAAAAATGAAATAAAGCAAAAATAGGGAGCTACTGTGAGCCAGATTTGAAAGGCTATTTAAAATAGATAAATAACTATAAAAATCTGGAGACAATTTTTTATTGAACTACAAATAAAAACTAAACTATAGGAAAAGAAATTGCATTTTTTGAATTTTTTTAGAATTTTTAATGATTTCTATAAGGTTTTTAGGGTTTTTCAATTTTTAAGAATTATATATATATATATATATATCCAAATCAACTGAAATTTGTACAGAAGCAACAAGACATAAAACAAACAGAACCTAATTTTTCTTAGAATTTTTGGAGGGTTTTTAATATTTTTAGTTGATTTTCTAATTCAAACAATAATAAAAATGAGGGTTTTGAATTTTTAAAAATAGAAAATTAGAACAAAAATGTTCCAAAAATTTACTGAAATTTGTACACAGTGGCACGAGCCACATACCCAAATTTCAGAAGATTTGGAATTAATTTGATATTTTATTCAACCAATAAACAAGGCAAGCACATAGGGACATAATCGCAAGAAAAACAAGTTTTGGGGGCTAAAATGAAACACATGCGAAAACTGTAGGTGTCAACTGTAAATTTAATGCTAAATTCAACACATGCTCAAATACATCACGTACAGAGGTATATATGAAAATATCCAAAATCGGGAATTGGTCGGCGAAGGTCGGCGGTGCGAAACCTAAAATCTAGAATTCAAGCTAAGCTACTGGCTAAAGAGAGTACCTGATGGTCGAGATCGTCTGTGGTGGAGGTCAGCTACATCCCAGGGTCGTTGCCTTGATGGAGCGACGCCTCTAGAGTCTCGAGCTTCTCCAGTGGCGGAGCTCGGCGATGACGGTCACCGGACCTAGGGCAAACGCCTCCAAACACTCGCTGCAACACGCTAGCTCACTCACTGTCACTCGAGGAGGAAGGTGGAGGTCACTGGGGTTGAAGACGGGGGACCAAATGTGCGAGAGAAGTCGGCTAGAGGCGAGGCTATATACAAATGCAAGTCCGATAAGATGGGAGTGTAGCGCGCATCGTGAGGCTCAGATCCCTAAGAAGAAGGTCGGGCGTGTGTCATGGATCATGCGTCAACAATCGGAGCCCGGGGTTTGATCGAATGGGAGGCGGATCGCATCTGGAAAAATCAGAGAAATCGGGTCGGTGACACGGATCCGCAGAGAGGTGGTCATGGGGAGGGGGGGAGTTTGACCGGGGGTCAACATCCCGCGTGGACCAATCATAATGCGCCATTTCGAAAATATTTGAAATTGATTTAAAAATATTAAATGATTTTATTTCAAAATATTTTCTAAATGAAAAATATTTTTATTTTCAAATTATTTTTAATTTTTATTTATTTTTTGAAAAGTAAATTAATGTATATACGTAATATATTATTATATATAGGTATAAATACCATGGTGTTTTTTATTTTTATTAGTTTATTTTTGTAAAATTATCCCCATTTTTATATTTTTTTATTTACAACATAAAATTTGGGATATAAAATAATTTGTATTTGATTTTTATTTACAAGGGTCGAATAAATAGGTATATGTACACATATACATGGTATATACAAGGGTGATAGAGGATTTTTATTTCTTTTTTGTTTTTATTTTACTTTTAGTTTTCTCATTTTTATTTTATTTTTAGGAATATATGCACATTAGGTGGGACACAAATATATGTTTATTTATGAAAATAATATATATATTCATGAAGGGGAAAATATGTACAATGATGAATGGCCCTATCTCTCTCTACTTGTTTTATTTTACGGTCAGCCAATGATTGGCCCTCCCTTGGGATCGGGTCACTCAATATTTACTTAAAGTATTTCCTTATTTTTCTTTATTTCTTTATTCCTTTATCTTTGCACAAAAACATACTTAATTATTGCTATTTACACAAAGCATGCAGTTTGACTATTTATCATATTTACAAATATTTACATGATGTTTTGCAAAGATCTTTAGCTAAAATAAAGGAATAAAGAGTGGTAAATGGGGATTCATCACCCCCTATACTTTACTTTTGCTAGTCCCTTAGCAAACACTTTTTGAAAAAGAAGTGCAAAAGAGAAAGAAAAAGAAAAAGATGGGAAATCACGGTTGATTATTAAACTTTCCTTCATCAAATTGAAATATGGAGCTCAGTCAGACCTTTGGATTATTAATTTGTTGGAACCTTATTTGGACTTAAGATAAAAACTTAACAGCCTCTAAGTTCGACCAATCTATGATCAAGACTCCTCAATAAACCAGAACAGAACAAGTCTACATACACAAACTCTAATGACCATGAATCTTTCCTTGTACTGTGTAAGTGATATGTAGCTCCCCACCTCAGAAATGACAAAGAAACAACCTCCCTCAACAAGGTAACTCTAATGCCTCCGTCTAGCAACCCTTTCCTCGAGGAGCAGGGTATTCCCTTCTAAATTCAAGTACAACCTGCTAAAGAAAAGGGGGAAGGAGAGAATGGACCATGACCAGTGTAGCAATGTATCCCTGGGAGCTCTAACCAGTGTAGCTGAGTCTCCCACTGCAAGCATCATGAGATGGTCATGTGTAACATAAGCTTTTCTTTATTTGGCTATGTACACTCCGGTGGGAATTTTATTTTCAATCAGACTCACCATTTTTTTGGAGTTTTTCTTTCTTTGCACATTTTTTTATGTGCATATGTACAACATATCTACATGGTGCAACATATATACATAAGGATTTTTTCCTCTTGATCCACTAGACTATCCCTCTTCGGAAGCTTTATTGCAACCCACAACTCATGTCTTTAGACTTCATCACCACCAGACCAAGTTA